>JAKTXH010000015.1:0-270650 GCA_030561405.1 Suhomyces atakaporum
ACAGTTGCCGAATACGAACAAAATTTTACAAAAATTTATAACACGGTTTTGACAGTATTATACTCGATAGAGTATAAGTAGCTGTGTGTTTCTCCACTGCTGAACTAACGTATATAATTTCCCTCTTCTAGGTTATCATTAGATAACTGGCATAAAACTAGTAGAAAGATTATAGTACACGAATTTGCAAAAAAATAGTACATCAGTCAGGTGTTTCCTACACAGATCAATAATCTTAACATTCAATCTTATTAGTTAATTCATTTATATTATACAATCACCAAACGGTACTACGGATATATGCAACAAAGTCAACTACTTCTTCAATCCACTTCTCATGTAACGACCAACGACAACACAGTGATCTCTTTCATAAGGTTCTAAAGTCAATTGTTCCAAAGGCTTGATTCTTTCTTCTCTCAACTTTTGGACTTCTCTGGCGAAAACGGTTTCAGCATCAACAGTAGAGTCAATACAGTTAGCCTTGATAGAGATGACAACGGTACCTTGATCCTTCAAGAACAAGTGAGAGTTCAATGCAATAATACGAGCTTGATCTGGTTGGGCAACATCGGCGAAAACAACATCAACCATACCAACCAACATACGGTACTTTTGAGGGTGACGAGCATCGTCAATAATTGGAACCACATTAGGTCTCTTCTTGGCCATACCGATCAATTCTCTACCTGGTCTGTGAGAGAATTCAACAGCGTAGACAGCACCTTCAGAACCAACAACATCAGCAACGTAAGAAACGGAGGTACCGGAAGCAGCACCCAAGTATAAAACCTTCTTACCTGGAGCAATACCCAATTCATCGATACCACCCATAATACCAGCAGCCAACTTGGATCTGAAAGGATTCCAAACACGGTATTCGACCTTGGTTGGAGCTTCACCTTCTTCCTTAGCTGGTTCTTCAACAGAAATTCTCTTTTCACCACAAACAGATTCACCTGGAGCGGAGTTTCTGGTGACCAATAAATCTTCCTTACCTCTGGCAATGAAGACACCGGCGTGTCTGTGAGGTTCGATAACAACCTTGGCACCACCACGAGCACCACCTCTGGCACCACCACGGCCACCACGAGCACCACCTCTAGCACCACCACGGGCACCACCTCTAGCACCACCTCTGGCACCACCACGACCTCCACCGAAGCCACCTCTGGCACCACCACGGCCACCACCGAAGCCACCACGGCCACCACCAAATCCACCTCTAGCACCACCACGGCCACCTCTGGCTGGACCGCCTCTACCTCTTGGAGCACCGAAAGCCATTATGTATAGTTATTCCTTCTTTGCTCAATATGTTTGAATGGTTCTGATTAAAACCGTTTCTAACAATGATTGTAATGAAAGAATTGAAAATTTTTCGTTATAGGTGGATGGTACGCATATTCGGTGGCCGGGTAACGCTTGAATCCCTGTTTTTGTGTGCGCTTCTTAGAGGAGATGCGATGGGTCCGTCAACTTGATTTGGGTTGTATCAGCTAAGAAAGGGGCAAAAGAGATTGTTTAAGTGGTTGTTCTATTAAAGTAAATTGATATAAACCCCTAGTCGAGTTTTCAGTTTTTTTCAAACGGTATTGGATGAGTTATGGCCGATTTAATTTTGAAAAAAAGGTTTTGAAATATATAATTAGGAATAACTCAAAATTGGATGGTGGTTACAGTTTGGTATTTTGTAGTTATGTTGCCACAGGCTTTAGCTTTCAAGTGGTATAATTTGTTTGGTGTGTATGCCCCGTATTCGCTCATACTATCGTCCTGAATTCTGCCTATCTATCTCAAAACGATGCCCATCATGCGGCTCACCAAGAATCACGGGATGATACGGAGATATCATGATATGTGGGGAAATCATTTCACGACGGTTTGGGGTGATAAGAAGTACAGAAATATGCTCCCGAATAGACCCGAAAAAGTTGGACTTCCAGTAATTTTTTTAGCACCCAATTCTGGGCAATGTTGAAATTTACCATATCCAGAACATCACAAAGGCAGTAACTTTCACGTAAACCTCCTAACTGTGAACATGGACCTCATAGAACCTGCCACCAATCTACTACAATCCCATTTCCGAAGTTGTCTAAATTATATCGTACGAGTTTCAGGAATTAACATAAATAAAGTCAAGGAGCACAATTAATGATCAGAAGAGATTAGAAAATAAAGACATGCCAGTGGTTCTTTCTGATGCAATATATACAGAAGTGCAGCTGCAATCATAGAACCCCCACGCTACGCAAGTGATTGAATTTTACATTTTTATATACCCAAACTTCACCTCATAGGTTAAATCCGGCATATCGACCACCATCTTGATAATCCATAGGTTGGTTATAACGAGAATTCGCCATCAAATATTCCACGAGTAACCCAAACGATTAAGCTCATCATAGCGAGTCGTGTCTGTTTTGAAGTACTCGCCATGCTGTTTTGTAAGGTGTAACAGTTCAATTGTACACCCATGTCTTGTTCTGGTGCAGATCTATCTATGGCCAATAAGCGGGTCGCGTAATTTCCTGTTTGGGCCATCTAACGTACGGATGAAACCCCATACTAATTACCATAAAACACGGTTGTTCCGCTTTCTTCTCCAGTATCCTTCAGATGAGTACAGGTAGCATAGCTGTGATTGTCCTCGGGACTTTAATCACCGGAGCTTCCAACTCGCTCTTCACAAAATATCAAGATAACCAATGTGTCAGACATTGTAACAACCCCGACATTTCCAAGCACAAGAACTTTGAACAGCCTGCTCTCCAGTCTCTCCAGATGTTCATTGGGGAGTTCTCGGTGCTCTTGGTGTACTACGTGTTGTACCGTACCAATCTCTTCAGAAACAACAAAGGTTACACACCCATTGAAGGAGAAGAAGAAGAAGCTGAAGATAACAAAATCTCGGTGTTTGAAAACATCCAGTTGGCCATCCCTGCCATCTGTGACTTGTGTGCCACCACCTTGTTCAACATTGGTTTGGTGTATGTCCCTGTATCCATTTATCAAATGACTCGTGGAGCCGTGGTGTTATTTGTGGCTATCATGTCGGTATTATTTTTGAATAGACGTATCTCCAAGTTGGAATGGATCTCCTTGGTGTTTGTCACTGCTGGTGTTGGTGTTGTTGGTGTCAGTGGCTCCAGTAACTCGGGTGCTTCTACTGAACAAGCCGAATCTGCTACCTTGGTGTGGTTTGGTATTTCACTTATTGCCTTTGCTACCATCATTCAAGCATTGCAATTTGTGGTGGAAGAACACATATTGAGTAGAAAGTCAATTAAACCTTTAAAGTTGGTCTATTGTGAAGGTTTTTACGGTATGGCAACCATTTCTGTGATCATGGTAATTCTCAATTTCGTATTCAAAGCCATTCAGACCCCAGCACAATTCGAAGATTCCCCCTTCAACATCAAAGAAGCCTTTTCTCAATTTCTTTACAAAAAAGAAATCTTTGGCTCCTCCATTCTTATCATGTTCTCCATTGCTGGGTTCAACTTTTTTGGTATCACCATCACCCATTTGATCTCCGCCACTTCCAGATCCACCGTCGATACTTGTAGAACGTTGGTGGTGTGGTTCCTTGCTATCATCATGGGTTGGGAATCTTTCCACTTGCTTCAATTCACCGGTTTCGTGCTCTTGGTGTTTGGAACTCTTTGTTTCAACGGAGTCTTGAAACCAGAAAACTGGCTGTGGGTTCCATCCAGCTTGAAGGAAAACGGCATCCATAGACTCATTGAAGACATCGAAGAACCCATCGAGAGATCATGATAGATATAGAAAATTAACCATAAAATTGCAGTATTTCGATCCGCGATAACGTGGTGTTAAAAAAATTTTAAAATCACTTGAAAACCGGTAACTCCTACCATTGTAAGAATCCAATCATTTTCATTCACAGCCTTGTACTTTACCGTAATTTAAAGTCTTGTTCAATACTGCAACATAACCATTTGCAGTCGCTGCCACGTGACGCGGCCTCGCTCAAAAGGTTTGCCACTACTTTCAATACCACCACTATCATAATGGTACGTAAACTATACAAACAATCGGAATCATCATCGGTATCCATCGCCATCAATCAATGTCGGTGCTCTCGTTAAGAAGTCCACTCAATTTTGGTCTCAAAATCGGCCAAGCCTTCTCAACAGCCTCCATGATTCTCCACCAAATCCAACAGAACGGTCCCAAATGGTCCCAAATGGTCCCAAATCGATTAGTGGCTTTGTGCAAGAGTCACCATTAGCATCTTGCTGGCTTGGTACGATATGTGTACTATCATAAACTTTCGATATATGAAGTTATTTGATCACGAACTTAAGGCTCCACTACCATACCATTGGATGATTCCTATGATTAGATTCGACTCTGTATACTAACCCCACGTAGTCATTGAAACTCATTCCAGAAAACAACCAAAAGTCTTCCATAAGCTCAACCTCGTACGGAGAGGCCGCAGCACATGCCCCAGGATTGCAAGATATATTGAGAAACCAAGAAGGACCTTTGAACTTGGCGTCGAAGTTCAACAACAGACATCCCTTGGAGGGCCGTATTGGCAACTGGGAACAAACTCAATATGATACGCGTATGGAGACCTATAGAAGAGTGTTTGGAGCAGGAGAGCCCATCAGAAGAGCCATGGAATTAGAGATTGTGTCGTCAGATTTCAGACCCAGCGTCTTGGGAGGTCCCGACAACATGCATAGAGACATCTTGCTCAATAAAGACGCCTCCATAGATTGGGAAGATGTCTATACCGGTGGTTTGGAAAGCGGTGCCAATGTCAAGGATTTCCACACCGATTTGGAAAAGAACGTGGGTATTTAGATAATAAACATTATGATCGAAGAAGTGGGTAGGTGTAGATAATGAGGAATATAATTTATCCATCATGAACACTTAAAAGGTATGGTTTGAATAGACTGCTTTAGAGTGAGAGGGTAGAGAGTACAAAATACATTGCAAAAGTTACGAGGATCATATAGAGAAAATGGTGCAACACATGGGCCCAATATTGAAGAGAGATTGAATACATCGTACCTGATCTATTCTTGAAAATACTCAAGAATCAAAAAGACGTTAGTTGTATCCGGGGACAATTTGTACCCATGACCTAAACGTCGAGTTTCTAAACAGTATAAGAGATTCTAGCACCACCCTAATGTTTTGAAACACCACTTCAAGTCCTAATCTAAGCCGATAAACTATTGAATTTTTCAAGATCGTCTTGGTCAATTCAGTTCTCATTAAGAAAAGAACCTGAAAATTTAAAGACATAAAACTATGAGGTCAAAACAACTAAATGTCACATACAAATAAAGCAACACACGAAGGGTCTAGAACTAATTTGGATACCTTTTCCAACCAATTTTTGTGAAATTTTCATCACTTGATTGGTACCTTTTTTGAAGATTCTGAGACACTGTTGACGCGAACGAGCCTGAACCATCTTCGCTAAGATCAACCCAATGATCTGACCTCATGTTCAACGTATAGTAGTCAAACTTTTCTTTCCAGGCCCATCTTCAATAGTTCCATATTTGTTCCCTGATTTTTCTTCACCGTTCAATTAAGTCTCTCTCCTTCTCTTCTTGCCATAACTCTCGTTCGAAAAAATTTTCAATACGACACAACCAACTCCACACCATTATGTATAAGACTAGAAAAGAAAGCGACGATTTCAATCTCACTATCCCGTTAAACAGAGGCAGCAAACGCTACACCATGAATGAGGTGTTTGATGTTTGGTACTCCAATCAGGATCAGATCCTCAACTCGACCACCGACCTCCCCGTCAAAAATGGTGAAAACTACAAATTGACCCGTCCAAAGGAGATCTACCACTTGGAATTGGCTCCAAGGTCGGTGGCTGGGAATGGCAGCTCTACAGAAGTTTCCGGTCTTGAAGATTCGTTGGCGGCCACAAATCTCCAACCTTCCACTGATCACCAATCTGACTTTGATACATCCACTTTGGATCATGGATTATCCCAACACCATACTGCTCCTCAGGGTATCTCTCTCCCTCCGACTTTGCCCCCAGGATTGTCTCCTCCCTCCCATGAATCTCCTAAAAATGCCCTTTTAACTTCTGATAGGATCGAATGGTACTACATAGATCCTCTGGGAAATGAACAGGGTCCATTCAATGGTGATTTAATGCAAGAATGGCTTACCGGAGGCTACTTGGATCTCGAGTTAAGAATTAGAAGAAAGGAAGAACGCTCTCACAAACCTTTGAAACAACTTTGTGAAGCCGTTCAAAATTACATCCAACCATTCAAAGTTCCCCTTCCCGATTTGACCCAACTGGCTCAACAGCCCCAGCTTCCTCAGTTTATCGGTCATCATCAGCTCCCTCAGCAAACTCAATTGCACCAAATTCTCTCCAATGGTCCTACCAACTTGGGCTCGGCCAACATGAGATTGAATCAGATTAACACCCAATCCAATCTCTTTGGTTCTGACTTTATCAATCCCGATCCATTTACGGTCACTCCAAGTTCTGCGGGCTACTCCAACTCGTCCTTTGGAAACATCGACCCTATGCACCAAAACTTGGGCTTTCCTTTGAACATGCCCACGTTGTTGCAACAACAGATCCAGCACCAACAACATCCTCAACCAGGCTTGTCTAGAACCAATAGTGGTTGGGGACTTGATAGTTCCAATGGATTAATTGGTGGCTCCAACCCTGGAACCCCAGTTTCTGTGAACCCAGTGTTGTCTGGTCAAATCAACCAACCAACCCCGATTTCACCTTGGCTCACTGGGGTTCAGTCTCTGTCTCGTGTAAGTTCTCCATTTGTTCCTTCTTCTACTATCGCTAAAGAGTCAACTGTCCCACACCAAGATGATCACGTCTTAGATGGAATTCACAGTTCGGTGGTGACTGATATCTTGAAAGATGAAGAAGAAATTAAAACAACCGCTGCTCCTGAACCTGCCCCTATTGTCGAATCTGAATTTATTCCTGTTGCTGAACCTGTTAATGTCGAACAAGAAGTTATCGAAGAACCCGTTTCTGCTCCTCAACCCATTGAAGAATCAGGTGAAACTTTCGAAGATCCTTCCGAAGAACTTGAAATTACCGAGAACTTGAAACCTGCTGTTCCTAACCAACAAGAATTGGCTCCCTGGGCTGCTGCTACCACTGATTCTCCTGTATTAACTTTGAAAGAAATCCAAGCTTTAGAAGCTGAAAAATTAGAGAAACAAAAGCAATTACAACATCAATTGAAGGAACAACAATTGCAACAAGCAAGCTTATTAAAACAATTTTCTGTTGAAGAAAAGCCAGTTGAAAAACCATTTCTTCCAAAAACCACTAGTTGGGCAACTAGTACACCTTCTACTCCAACCAAATCTTTAGCTGAAATTCAAAGGGAAGAAGCCGAAGCCGCCAAGGCCAAATCCGTTAAATCCAAGGCTGCTAAAGTCACTGTTGGTACCACCAAACCAACATCTTTTGCTAGTGCTTTGGCTAATTCTGTTCCTGAAGATACCTCTGCATGGACTACTGTTGCTTCCAAAAAACCCATCGTTAAGAAGCCAATTGCCCAAGTGGTCTCACCCGCTATTCCAACTAAAGCTAGTCCCCAATTGTTACGTTCAGTATCTGCACAAAGACCTGTTTCTTCTGTTAACAATAATGCTATCAGAGAAGAGTTTTTGATTTGGGCTAGATCCTCTATGACCAACTTATACCCTACCGTCTCCAAAGATGACTTGTTAGATATTTTCATCACCTTGCCAACTTCAAGCGCTGATTCTTCCTCGTTGATAGCTGAGACAATTTACAGTTCTTCAGCTACTATGGATGGTAGAAGATTCGCTCAAGAATTCTTGAAAAGAAGACAAAAGGTGGATCAACAAATTGGAAAGAGTGATGACGTCGCATGGTCTGCTGCCATCGTCTCCTCCGCCGACAAGTCTGTCACCATTGATGAAGATGGATGGAGCACTACTGTTAAATCTAAAAAGAAGGGTAAGAAGTTCTAACATAGTTTAAAAATATAAAGTTGAAATAGTTATAAAAAAACAATGTACGTCATAAACTAATAAAATTAGCATTTGCAAATTAGCATCATATTAAGCCATAAAATTATATACATTAAGACTCTTCAAGAGCCAAGAGAATTGAATTTTGATACCTAAGCATTGCTCCATTGACATTGCATGGTTGTTATAAATAGGTAACTGATTTTTATAGATCAATTGACCAACTAGGGGTGTAAGTCAATTTCAATAAATAGATAGGTTTCATTTTTGTAGAATCTCACCGATTATAGCCACATTTTCCTCTGGAATCATAATTATACCCAGTTGAGCCATGGACAAATAATTCATTTCAAATAATTGACCATCCAGATATTTTTCAAAGCCATTGATCAACCTATTGGCAACTCCTGCCACAATTCCAGTTGAGTCCAACGGTAATTTTTGAAAATCAATTGAGATAGGAATAATTATATCCTGGGCTGATCCGATAATGCAATTAGAATCGAATCCCATTTTCGATCTCTTCTTTGAAGATTTGGGTAAAATCAAAGAGACCTCGTTAATTGAGGTTCTGGTCATGGCAAAATAGCTGGGAATAAACTCAGGGCATGAGAGCACCTTAGCCACTTTTATTAGAGTAGAATTGACCTCTCCTGACCTTGCACCTGTAAGAAGAAGTTTGACATCATGGTGAATCACTGGACGAATATTGGACTCTTGGAAAAGGTTGAAAGTAGCAGCTTCAAGGTCTATCCGAGGAGTAACTGGCTGGTGATAACCTTCTACCAAAGAGTTTGAATCACTGAAAACAAAATTGTTTTGAGTCAAAATACGAATGGCTTTCTCCCTATCTGACCATGGCACAAGCACAATGTCATTGAAATGACTGGACAAAAAGAACAATGAAATATCATTTTCTGATAACGGCTGTGTGAGTTCCACAATCAGACTGGAATCAAACCCATCAGTATCCACTTGAAGATTCAAAAACGTATCTTGCAACAATTTCACCCCAAGTCCCAATTTAGCACAGATATCAATGGGTTGTTGAAATAACAACCCCATCAAACATGTAGAGCAGATCACCGTACATTCGCTAGGAGTAAACGCTATATGAAGAAAGTAATCATCATCTTCAAGATCTTCGATTTCTGAAAGCGACAGCTGGGTCACCAGACTGTTGTTACGACTATGAGAACTCTCTTCGATTTTGCTTGAATTGTCCACCGTTTTAACCACTCCATTTTTATCAGCAGTTGAAGAAAAAGGACTTGAAGCTCTGATGGTCTTGTCTTCCTCTGGTTTGTCGCCTTTAGTCGATCGATAAAGGAGCCTAAGAACGGCGCTGGTGAACACCCAGTAGTGATCTCGTGGTATGGAGACGATTGAGAGCCTGGTTGGGTTCAAGTGGACATGAGTCATTGAGGAGCAAAAATCTGGCTTGGTGGACCATTATAACTAAGCCTGATCCTCGCGGATCAAGATCAAGCGATATCGGAGATAACGGGGGCCACTGGAGGTAGCTAGCTATAAATAGGGAAGCAGTTGGCAGGTTTACAAGAGAAGAAGGAGGCGAATACTGTGAAGAAGAGAGCTTCAAAACAAGGCCATATCAGTCAAGTAAAGTTTATAAAATTTGCAACAATCGTGCTGGAATATGGTGAGAACTGAAGAATATCGCCAAATAGTAAATACTCAGAGGTGTCAGTTTTCAGTGAGAAGCCATCATCAAACATGGACTGAGCCCGCTAATCATGACAATTGACCAATTGTAAACCAATTGTGTTGGTATCCTTTGAATATACAACAAATAATATGGTTATGAGAAGCGGCGATTAGATTAGACTAATTAGTAACCCTGTTTATGCCAGATCAAACGGTGGAGAATGTTCATACTTATCGACAGGTATTGAGTGAAAAATAAAAGGTTCACTATTCGATAAACTTATTTGGGGGGTAGAAACCTTGAGAGATACTGCTATATGACCCTCAAATCGACATTGTTAATTACTACATCTATCATTGTACCATCAAGCTTCTTCTTATGTTTCCTGATCACCGGTATTTCCGAATCAACACATAGGCGATTGAAACATGGATTGTATGAGTTTATAATTGCGTATTCCAACAATAGCAGGACAATATTTTTAGCGAAACCAATAGCTGTTTCCAACCACCTAAAACAAAATATAATCATGCTGACAAAAGAGCTTAGTCCAGTAATGTCGATTGATATAAGTATCCATTAATAGTACCATTAACAGTACCATTAATAGTGAAGAGGTTGCCATAAATATAGTATTAGGATTGGAATATCTTTATTAGAGATATTATAAAATTATTTCAATTCGTCTTTGACTGACTGGATTAGAACTCAGAAAACAGCTTCATGTACTTTACCTCAATTTCGGGACGGTTTACGCTTGATCGACTTATTAACGTGAAGAACATTTAACGGTTCCTGGATAACTACAATTCATTGCACTACGTAGACTGGTGGATTTATCATTAGATGTGCTTCAATCGCCTAAACACTGGCCAAGTTCTGACGCTCGTAAAAGGTTTCATATAACTCAATGGCCTCCTTCTGGGACTCTATAGAACTTTCAATGAAAATCTCCACACTGTTTCTGAAATCCTCGATTTTCTCAAATTCAAAATTAGCAATTTCTGATTTGATGGTATCGCTAATGGTATTGAACTTCTTCTCATAGACCGATGTTTTCTGCTTCAATTTATCCACCTCAAATGCTAAAAGATTGTTCTTGTCCACTGGTACCTTATACTTTTTGGTTTGCTTATCTAATTGTGCTTGCTTTTTGATGAGATCTTGGTTGAAATTGTGGTATTGTTGGTACACCTTATTACGAGTCTCCAATACAAACTTTATGGATCCAATAATCCGTAAGTATTCTTCAATGGTGAATCCCAATGTCAACTGATCTTGAAGGTTAATTCTATCGAGATTTTCCTTCAATTTCAACTGGATCTCGCTAAAGGCTCCGAGCAATTCACTGGTGGTTTTCAGAATCTCTAATTCTGCCAATTCATCCAAAGCCAATGAGATTTCGTCCAAAATCCCAATCAAGTCCAATCTTTGCGTACCGATCAACTCAATTGCTCGGTAAAAGTTTTTAAGATTGTGCTCCAACTCATCAATATATTGTTTCTTCTCCACGAAATAATCATCTGGTTCTGTCACCTTAGTCGAAATCGAAAACAAAGATGTCATGAACCCTCCTCCTCCACCACTACCTATTATTGGTGCTGAGATGGTGCTACTTGTGCTTCCTGTTAAGCTATCATCATCCTTATCGTTATCCAAGGAATCGCTTCCTTGCAACGAAGCAGCAGATCCACTTTGTCTTTCTCTTTCTCTCGATTCGTTGGCAAAATCTTCACTGACTAAAAACATGATAAAATCCGGATCATTACTCAAGGTAGAGACATGGCTGATCTTGCTCAACATTTTCTCCAACGAGAGTCGTCTGTTTTCGATAAAATTCTCATTGAATCTACCGATATATGTTTGCTTGGTGGGAGGTGGTGGTATGATTCGACCAGGATGGTTGTTTTGCAATTGATGATAGATCCACCTAAAATCTTTATATCTTCTGGTTACCGTGACTGGCTCTTCAGTGACAGGTAAGCTTCCAGGATTAGTATTTTTATTTTTAGTTCTTATACTGTACACGATATGAGCCGAAGTGATGTCACCCACCTTCATTGGATCACCCACAGTAATATCCAACTGGTTAGCGTTGGGATCGGATTCCTCATTGGATCTTGGTTTGATATCCTTAGGGGCAGGTAATGGAGTTGCGCCAGGTTCACGAGAGTCTGACCTGGGAAGCTCATACAAAGGAGCGTTTGCCTCTTGCACCAATTGTTCTGCTTTGTTGTTTGATTTCACCGAGCTACGGTCGTTGAATATAGAGTCATCGGATCCTAAAGGACCCAATGGATTTGAACTAGCAGGTACAATGGAGTCCTTGTTTGATTTTCTCGAGTCCAAATGCTTGATGATGGACTTCGAGCTATGCTTTCTAGACCTGGGGTTGGCCCGATACGCCTGGGTGTTTTTGGTATTTAATGTCTTCTTATTCAGACCCTTGGGCTCGCTTGGAGATGGCTCATATTTGATAGGACTATCCTTGACATTGAATAAGGAGCCTGAGGTATTGGTCTTTTTGGGCGTCACAATCGACGATGACAACAACAGGTCCTCACCATCGGCCCCGTGTGTTAGTTCAGATAATAGATTGTGCTTGTGTTCATTACGTTCTTCCTTCTTCAACTCGTTCAATTGCTCCTGCTCGGCTTGTTTGACATAGTCCACTGGCAATTCCGTTTCATCCTCATTGTCCTCGCGAGACTCGACCTCGTCTTGTTGGGGTTCTTCTTCTTCGTCATATCGACCAATATTTAAATCGTTAAATTCATTGTTAAGATTGTGGGGCGTATGGATGGTGCTGGAGTTCAAATTGCCAAATATGGATGCTGAAGGGGGCGATAAGACGTCATCCCAGTGGGATGCTGTGAGGTCCTCCTGCTCCATGATTGATTGATGAATAGAACTGGGAGGTTGAGATATCGTGGCGATCGACTAAGGGTGCTGACTAAGCTTGTATGAGCGGAGTCTTGAAATGTGGAGATTCAATAGCCAATGATTGATCAGATTAGGTTGTGGTTCGGGCTTGATTATTGCCAGAGAGTCTGATTGGGAGTTATTGTTGCTTCAGTGCTTTTTTCAATATTTTAATTGAGGATTTTTTGATATATTTTGAGAAATTTTGAAATTTTGGAATTTAGAAAAGACAGTCTTTAGATTAGAAGTGGTTGAACGAGATTTGGTGGAAGTCGATTTTGGGTATTCCTAAACAACCATCCTCCAAAGAATAAAAAACGGGAGCAGAGCCGAAATTTCTGTCAAAATTACCGAATTACAAGCTCATAGTTGAGAATTAAATGATAACCCAAATATTACCAGTTGTACAAATTTACAGTATGGATGTAGTGATTCTATCCACGTAATCCATAATCATATTGAACTAAATACTCTAGAATAAACTTTTGGCGGCCTTGACGTTGTCCACATTTAAAAAATCAGACTTCAACTCGTACAAGTCTCTTAAATGAGAATTCAACAAATCGTTGGGCCAGGTGATATCTCCCCAAATCCTAGTTTTGACTCCATACTTATGTGCTTGTTGGAAATAAGACCCGATTTTTTTCTTTTGGTCTTCGGTAAATCCATTGGTCTTGGACTGTTGATAATCTTCTTTACCCAATAAATCTTCCAATGAGCCACTTGCTACCTTGGACAATTTACTATGCTCAATCAAGGTGTCTTTATCAGTGCTATCGGAAAAGAGCAGTAATGGACCATCAAGAAAAGTGTAACGAATTTTCTCTTTACTGACAAGTTTAGTTGGTAAGTTTCCAGTAATGGTGATGACCACAGGACCTGGGTGATAAGTATCAGTGGTTGTATCATAATAAGCAAGGTAGTCTTTATCGATGAAAGGTTGTAAAAGTGGCCTAATAGCCTTGTAGGTAGCTTCTGGATCGGTCTTAAAGTCCATCCACAAGTATAACGGAGTCTCGGGAGAATTATAGAAAGGACCATGTTTCGTCTCAAAGTTCTCCAAAAGTGGACTACCTAGTACCGAAGAGTCGTCATATGTGAATGTAGGGTTGGAATATTCCAAAAACTGGTACAACGGATTGAGATAAAGGTTGAACAACGTATTGATAGGTTGTAAGTACACCTGGTTATGGCCCACATAAACCTCGTCACTGCGATAATGCTCGGTACGTATTTTGGATGACTGGGAGCCACCAGTGGTTTCGGTCACCGTACGTTCGAGCTTGTATCCTTTGGGAAAGTACCAGACATCACTTTCAATACTCTGGCAACCCGCGCCTAAAGCATCGAAGAATGGATCCAATCTCCAGTAATCATTGTGGGAGTGCAACGGCTTGACGTAGACGTCTCTGGTCAAGCTTTCGATGGTATGGTTGAAAGGAAGGATTGGGGTGGAAGAGCCCGAGCCGTCGTAGGACGTGATCAATGGAGATGGCCGAGCTGTGGGTCTAAACACGCTTATCATGGTGAAAATGTGATTTTAAAAAGGAGGAGTGGATCTGAATCGCCGATTCCTTCCTTTGCTTTGAACAGTCCTGGATGTTCCGGTATAAAAGGTCCACCCCGTGGGTCTTGCGGATAGCTTCGTGTGGATACCGGCTACGTCATACCGAGGGTTCGCCGAGGTTTCGGCGAATAGAAGTAGTTGAAGATCTGAGATGACAGAGAAGGTGTAAATCGACAGGGATATATCGCAATGCTATGAGTTAGTAAAGAGTTTAGTTCTTTGAAATGCAAATGAGAAAAAAAAAAAACCTCTTCTTTGAAATTTCTATGAACTTTTGAACTTTTGAATTTTGAACTTTTGAACTTTTCGAACTTGAACTTTTGGACTTTCTTCTTGGAAGCTTAGGATTCTCGGGATTTAGAGGTAACAGAAAATGGTGGTTTAGATCAAAAAGAGGTGACCGTGGTGATGAACTGCCTACCATAGAAGTGTAACCATTGGTGCACAGTATTTTTGAGCAGTCTCATAAATTTATAGCGAGTTGAACAATTTTACTACCATGTCTACTCCCATGGTATGTCCTGAAAGTCTCATCTGGAATATTAAAGTAAATGTGTGTATTGTGTGGTTGCGCACACTGAGGAAAGACTGGGAGTACCATACCACCAGAAAAGTCACTCCCTTACAGTAATTCTTACAGTTATAAGGCGATATGATTCGTGTAGCCTTTACTCATTTTTCAAAATCAACCAGTGTGAAAATTAACCAGTGTGAAAATCAAGGGTACAACTCAACCAGGGTACGGTAAACTCCAGAGACACACTTGTAGGCTCTATTCGGTTATCTGTTTAATACGCAACTGATAATATTCACCAAGTACACAGAGCCGTTTCTTTTAACGTTTTATTACTAACTCTTTTCAATTAGTCCACCAATATCATCTAGTAAATCTCACAATATGCCAGGGTGGTTATTAGAGTTGTAACAATAAACGGGCGAATTTGTACTGTTTTGGTACGTTTGTGTCAGTGAAAACAAAAATGTTTTTTGTGCAACCCTCCTAATCATTTTCGGTTGAAATCACTTTGGTAGGAGATGGTAGTGTCTTTTTCAACGCCACATTTCAACAATGGAATCTCTGGTCATCTATTCAGAATGGCTTTACAATCAGTTAATTCCGTTTGTAGGTGCATACTGGACTTTGAGGATCAGTAATCTGACACGGAGACTACGAATTGTTCCAAGAAAATGACCGGTGAAATACCCCACCACAAGATCGACTAAAAGGGATTAGCGGGCAAAATTCCCGATCGATTTTCCGGTTTTCCTGTTGTCACTTGGCTATTGTGAGTCTCCACTCGGAGTTTTCCCTCTTTCTGAATTCCAGCACTGAATGGAAGTTCCTCCCCAGACCTGCACACACTCACTTATTCCGGTATAACCACTCAGAGAAAAAGGTATGGTTGCATCATTCAGACATCATCGCACGGTGTTTCTCCGGGCACACCGCTCTCTGTGTACCATTACACCATAGCCAAATGGCACCAAAACCTTAACCGTGTCTGTTCGAAACCGTAGACATTAGTCAGAAAGGATTACCAATGAAATCTACAGACTGGCGTGGGAGAATACCAAAAAGACGATTATTTGATAGTCACAAACGGTACCCAAAGCACCCTCAAAGTAGCCAAAAGCACCCAAAATTACCCAAATGTGATCTAAAGTGTTCCAAAGTGACTTAAAGTGTTACAAAGTAACCCTATTTCACCCGACCAAACACCACCCCCAGTTCCCCAGATGTAACGCTCCGGCTAGTTCAACTATATTTAGTCACCGTAACACTGTTTCTCCGACATCCCCTAATATTGTGTTCTCGGAGGAACAGCCAGAGAGCCCACATGAGACCTTCGCAGCCAGACGTCAACAGTTTTACCGGAAAAATCGCACTCGTTTCTTTTTCGTGAACCAGAGCCGTTTCTTTTGGGGTAAGAAGGCGGGCGTTTTGTGGGGGAGGATCCATCACATCGTAGTATTTAAATCAAGATCATTTCTCTCTGTAGTTCTTCATTCTATCCCACAATGACCGTCGAATCTACTGAATCCCCTATCTCCATCGTCAACAAGGAAATCGGCACCCTTCCAGCCGCCTTTCCAAACTTGAACCCAAACATCTTGGACCTCTTCTCCTTGGCCGGTAAGAGTGCTGTCATCACTGGTGGTGCCAGAGGTATTGGTTTTGTGATTTCCGAAGCTTACTTACAAGCTGGCTTGTCCAAGTTGGCCATTGTCGATTATGCCGACAACGACGTGGTGTTGCAAAACTTGAGAACCGCTTTCCCAAAGGCTCACATCACTTACCACCATTGTGATGTTAGAAAGGCTGAACAAGTCGAAAACGTCATCTCTACCGTCCACGCCGACTTTGGTGTCATTGACATCTTTGTTGCCAATGCCGGTATTGCCTGGACTTCGGGCCCATTGATTGACCAAGAAACTGACGATGACTGGCACAACGTCATGAACGTCGACTTGAACGGTGTCTACTACTGTTCCAAGCACATCGGTAGAATCTTCCGTTCTCAAGGCCACGGTTCTTTGATCATGACCGCCTCCATGTCTGCTCACATTGTCAACGTTCCTCAATTGCAAGCTGCTTACAACGCTGCCAAGGCCGGTGTTCTCCACTTGGGTAAGTCTTTGGCCATCGAATGGGCTCCATTTGCCAGAGTCAACACTGTTTCCCCAGGTTACATTGCTACCGAATTATCTGACTTTGTTCCAGAAGATCTTAAGAACAAATGGTACCAAGTCACTCCAAAGGGTAGACAAGGTTTGCCAAGAGAATTGTGTGGTGCTTACTTGTACTTGGCCTCCGATGCTGCTTCCTACACCACTGGTTCTGACGTTAGAGTCGACGGTGGTTACACTGCTGTTTAAATGTATATTAGTATAGAATAATAATAATGATAGAAAGACCGAAAGTAGAAAAAGGAATCAACAGTATAAATCGAACAAAGGTGAACTTACTGGTTTCAAGACTTTTTTAGCGACGACTCATTGAGAAAGCAGTTTAAATTGGCAGAATCACGTAATAAATTCTATACTATTATATGCTATTTGTGATTATTGGTCTTTCCAGGTTCACAAATGTAATATGGCCGTTTCATCATTGCCTCTGTTTTCTCAATAGTCAGGGTCTAATTTTAGGTGCAAAATCAGTGCAAAATTAAAGCCAGTGCAAAATTAGAGCCAGTGAGAAATCCTGTATGGTTAGCTGCAAAATCCTCAGATTCGAAGCTTAACCAAGAACCATGTTTGGGTTGGCAGATAGGATCGTATACGAATTCCATCACGATGGTCACGTTCAAATCCGACTGTGTTGTTTTTATCAACAAGATGGCCATGTGGCTTTGTTGGCCGTCCACTTAATTGCCCTCATATTTCCAACTAGGAAGCCCTTATGTAAATATTAATGCTCACAATTGGAGTAATGATGCCAGTAATGATCAGTGTATAAATTGCGATTCGATCCATACCAGATCCATTTCAAGAGGCATATTACCAACATCGAGGTGGCACGAGTATGTTCTACGGAAACAGACGATATTTGATCGCTAAATAGACCAGTAAACCCTTCAAGCTGGCGCGGTCGAAAATCACCGTTATTATACCTCTCAACTCTCTAAAACAGGCAGCTACAACCCGTGCTTCTAAACCTTTAACCGTTGCAAAGTTCGTGTTTTACCACACTACCATTCCGTGTATACCGTTTTGAAATTTTTTCCAAAGTAGAAGAATAAATATATATAGTAAAGGGTGGGTGAATATGAAATACCGAAAATGTTCCGTTATTACTTCGGTGTTTCACGGTGGTTTCAGCGTAAGTTCAGAGGATTGCCAGAGCTCTATTGGGTTACTCCCAGCACATTTTCTGTTTAATTTTACGGTATTTTTTAGAGTAATTAGAAGCTTCGTTCCCTTCCTCTCACTCCTTTTGATCTACCCCACAGGAATTGGCCCAATTGGGACCCGGATATATTATCCCGCGCGATGGTTCCTATTTGCTCCGGGACAACACGATTAACGTGGCTGCTGGCCACCATATCCAGCCTCTATTCACGGGTGTAGCGGGGTCACCACTCACTCCATACCCCACCAAGGGTCTTGCGTGGCTCTTCCAGCTTATAGGCCCCAGAATCTGGGGTTGTCACGTGACCATCGCTTTCAAATACGAGCGTCTCCATTGGTCAATTAGCGCATGCCAACACCGGCAATAAGTCTTGCCAAACTGTAGTAAATGACCCCCAACTTGGCCAGTATACCCCAATAGGGACCCCAAAGAGCCAAACACGTTTTCCGGGCGATTTTCCGAGCCGTAACCCCCCCGTTCCGAGGCCGGTTTTTTGTGTCATTTCCACCAATAGCCAGTCGAAATTTTACCAACGAATTTCTCATTTCTCTACTACTTTCTACAATGCTTTCATTACGTGCTAAATGGAACGTAGGACGTCGTGCGTTGTCGTCCACCGCCGTCCGTCAACAAGTGATTGGTTCCAATGTCAAGGGAACTGATTTCAACGCTGCCAAGTATATGGGTCAAAAGTATCATGTTATAGATCATGAATATGACTGTGTGGTTGTTGGAGCTGGAGGTGCCGGATTAAGAGCTGCATTCGGGCTTGCCGAAGCCGGCTTCAAGACCGCATGTATCTCCAAGTTGTTCCCCACTCGTTCTCATACTGTTGCTGCTCAAGGTGGTATTAATGCTGCCTTAGGTAACATGCATAAGGATGATTGGCACTGGCATATGTATGATACCGTCAAGGGTTCCGATTGGTTGGGAGACCAGGACGCTATCCATTACATGACCAAAGAAGCTCCTCAATCCATTTATGAATTGGAAAATTATGGTGTTCCATTCTCAAGAAATGAAGAAGGTCGTATTTATCAAAGAGCGTTTGGTGGTCAATCCAAGGAGTACGGTAAGGGTGGTCAAGCCTACAGAACCTGTGCTGTTGCTGACAGAACCGGTCACGCTTTGTTGCACTCTCTTTACGGTCAATCCTTGAGACATGACACCCATTTCTTCATTGAATTCTTCGCCATGGACTTGTTGATGGAAGATGGTGCTTGTGTTGGTGTCGTTGCCTACAACCAAGAAGATGGTACTTTACACAGATTCAGAGCCCACAAGACTGTCATGGCCACCGGTGGTTACGGTAGAGCTTACTTCTCTTGTACTTCCGCACACACTTGTACTGGTGATGGTTATGCCATGGTTTCCAGAGCCGGTTTGCCTTTGGAAGATTTGGAATTCGTTCAATTCCATCCTTCTGGTATTTACGGTTCCGGTTGTTTGATCACTGAAGGTGCTAGAGGTGAAGGTGGTTTCTTAGTTAACTCTGAAGGTGAAAGATTTATGGAACGTTACGCTCCTTCCGCCAAGGATTTGGCTTCTAGAGATGTTGTCTCCAGAGCCATTACTATGGAAATTAATGAAGGTAGAGGTGTTGGTCCAAAGAAGGATCACATGCACTTGCAATTGAGTCACATTCCTGCTTCTGTCTTGAAGGAAAGATTACCAGGTATCTCTGAAACCGCTCACATTTTCGCTGGTGTTGATGTTACTAAGGAACCAATTCCAATTTTACCAACTGTCCATTACAATATGGGTGGTATTCCAACCAAATGGAATGGTGAAGTTGTTAAGAAGAATGAAAAGGGTGAAGATGAAGTTGTTCCAGGTTTATTGGCCTGTGGTGAAGTTGCATGTGCTTCCGTTCATGGTGCCAACAGATTGGGTGCCAACTCTCTTTTGGATTTGGTTGTTTTCGGTAGAGCTGTCAGTCACACCATTAGAGATTCTTTGACTCCAAACACTCCACACAAGCCAGTTTCTAAGGATTTGGGTTACGAATCCATTGCTAACTTGGACCGTTTGAGAAATGCTAACGGTACTAAATCTACTGCAGCAATTAGAGATGATATGCAACATACTATGCAAAGAGGATGTGCTGTGTTCAGAACCCAAGAGACCTTGGACAAGTGTGTTGAACACATCACTGAAGTTGATAAGTCATTTGACCAAATCAAGACCACTGACAGATCCATGATTTGGAACTCAGACTTGGTGGAAACTTTGGAATTACAAAACTTGTTGACTTGTGCCACTCAAACCGCTCACTCTGCTGCTGCCAGAACTGAATCCAGAGGTGCTCATGCCAGAGACGATTACCCTAACCGTGACGATGAAAACTGGAGAAAGCACACCTTGTCATACCAAACCAACTCTGGTGACAAGGTCAAGTTGGACTACAGAGACGTTATTGCCACCACCTTGGATGAAAACGACTGTAAGCCAGTTCCTCCAGCTGTCCGTGTCTATTAGACTTCCTGTATTTATGCATGAGTTATCATATTTAGTATTTATTCAATGTTTCGACAACCAATGTAGGAAGTGAATGATTCTTAAAAAGGAATCCGATGAGGTAGAGCGATGTATGTGGCGTAGGTATGTTATCGGAATCGATGAGAAGAAAGGTAAAGGGACTAAATGAGTAGTGTTAGACATGTAAAGAGCAGAAAATGGGTAACTAAGCAGTAAAGAAAAGGAGCAGTAAAGGGACTAAAGGAGAAGTAAATGAGTAGTAAAAGGGTAGTAATGAGTAGTAAAGGGTAGAAATGAGTAGTAAAGGGTAGTAATGAGTAGTAAAGGGTAGTAATGAGTAGTAAAGGGTAGTAAAGGGTAGAAATGAGTAGTAAATGCATATAGAGTGAAGTTGACTATTAGTTGAAGGCTGTGAAGTAAAGAGGATGAGTGATTCGGCATAGCTTAGCAGTGAAGATGTCTCAGGACAGATATCTCAGAATTGAAGACTACTTAGAGTTTTAAACTCAACTAAGGAGCTACAAAATGTTTGGAGAATATGGCCAGCCTTATAACCCGTAAGCATCAACGGCTGTGCAATTTCTTCTATCTCTTCTGATATCTCATTTGTATAATTTTTTTGTTCATTTCTTAGTCCTTTCTTAGTCCTTTCTTAGTCCTTTCTTAGTCCTTTCTTAGTCCTTTCTTAGTCCTTTCTTAGTCCTTTCTTAGTCCTTTCTTAGTCCTTTCTTGTCCTTTCTTTGTCCTTTCTTGTCCTTTCTTTGATCTTCTGTTATTTGGTTTAACTCGTTTCTTCACACTTATTTTCTTCCTTTCTTTCTTCCTTTCTTCTTATGATTGGTCTGACAGTAACGTAGCAACAGACAATTTCTACAACGTTCCATCACTCTTGTTACGACGATCCCATAAATTTTCCGTTGTAGGATCACGTCCATAACCCGGGGATTTGCATTGGAATGTAACGGTGACGTAACGAGTAGCTGATCTCGCTAATCGGGACTCTGTTCGTAATGGTAACTGGGCATATAGCCACCTTTGTTACCGGTTAATATTATCAGGATTTGATCCGAGACCCTGAGGGCAGCGTTTTCCCGATAAGACAGGGGTATTAATCCAGCCTTACGTCACACCAGATTTAGCAATAATTGCTAACCCGGAGTACAATTGTATAAATAGCCCCTCTATAGACCACTATATAATAGCCTCAAATTGGATAAAAAAAGTCCTTTAATAAGTTAGTTGTCCCTAATTTTAATACACAAATCATCAACTCCTTCTGTTAATCATGGCCATCAAATCATACATCAATGAAGCTGTTGGACCCTTGCCAACCAAACCCCCAGCCTTGGTCCCCAACGTGTTGGACTTGTTCTCGCTTAAGGGTAAGGTAGCCTCAGTCACAGGATCTTCCAATGGGATTGGATACGCCGTGGCAGAGGCCTACGCCCAGGCCGGTGCAGACGTCGCTATCTGGTACAACTCCACCCCCTCAGACGACAAGGCCGAGTACCTCGCCAAAACCTATGGAGTCAAGGCCAGAGCCTACAAGTGTAACGTGGGAGAGGCTGAAGATGTGGAGAAGGTGGTGAACCAAATCGTTGCTGATTTTGGTACTATTGACATCTTTGTTGCCAATGCAGGGGTGGCGTGGTCTGAAGGTAGAAGTATTGACGCCAAGGGGTACGATGGATTTCGTAAAATCATAGAGTTGGACTTGAACAGTGTTTACTACAGTGCCAAGGCAGTGGGTAAGGTGTTTGAGCAGAAAGGTAAGGGGTCTTTGATCATCACTGCCTCGATGTCAGGACACATTGTGAACGTTCCCAATTTACAAGCTCCTTATAATGCTGCAAAAGCAGGTTGTTTGCACTTGAGTAAGTCGTTGGCTGTGGAATGGGCTCCTTTTGCTCGTGTCAACACTGTTTCTCCAGGTTATATCCAGACAGACATCTCCGAGTTTGCGGAAGACTCAGTCAGAGAACACTGGTGGAAATTAATTCCTTTGGGAAGAGAGGGTATCACCCAAGAATTGGTCGGTGCCTACTTGTACTTGGCTTCTGACGCCTCTACCTACACCACTGGTAGTGACATTATTGTTGACGGTGGGTACACTGCCCCATAGATAGAGATAGAGGGGTTAATAAAGAATATTTATTTGAATGTGATTGTAGAAAAATGAGTAAAAGGGGCTACGACTATGAAAAGGGGTCAATAGTAATAAAGAGTGGGCTACGACTATGAAAAGGGGTTAATAGTAATAAAAAGTGGTACTTAAATAAATGCTCCTTGTTATATGATTTTAATAGGCTATGAAAATATTATAATTGCATAAATACGTTATGGAGATGTTTAAATGATTCAAGTTTGGTCAGATCATACACATCACCACAGTAGTAGATCAGATGTTAGAAATGGGGGACAGAAAAGGAAAACCTAAACCAAATTTATTCTTACTTCCTATTCGAGTAACTCGAGAGATTATCTTGGACAGTGCTCCACTAATGGCGCAATTCCTCGGACTAATATTCCGACTCAATTGTGTAGTGGTCTCGTATATGAAATGTGTAGACCCGGAACATTATCGCAATTTGGTTGTCCTCCAGTGCTTTTAGATGATCTCTCGAGTTATTCGAATTGACATAGCTCGCTTTGGACACTAAAATTCACTATTCGCTGTCAGTGGGATTATCACCCGGGCTGGTCAAGAACTGCCTTATTGAGAGTCACATCAGTGTCCTATATTATTGATGACTATCTACCTTTGATATAGGTTTTGGCAAGGCACCCCTCTTATCCGGAATAAATAATACCAGTATAAGCTAGACCACGGGTAACACCAATTCACATACTACTGATCACGAAACTACTATATTATATTGCTTGTAGAATACTGCCGGAGGCATCTAAAAAAGAATTGAATTAGAAGATAACATCATCTTCGTTTTCTTGAAGAACGTCACCCGAAGCTTCATCCAAAATGGATTTGGGAGCATCCTTGGGTTCTTCTGCTGGTTTATCAGCATCCTCGGACTTTTTCTCAGAATCGTCCTCATCAGCATTGACCTCGTCGTCCTTAGCTTCTTCGGTTTTGGCTTCATTGGCGTCAGCTTCGGCCTTTTGAGCCTTGGCCTTCTCTTCAGCTTCAGCTTCTGCCAATGCCTCCTGCTTCTTTTCTTGGACCTTCTTCAACCGGTAGAATTCTTCTCTATCCAATTCATCCAATTCGGAGTTGATGTAGCCGATAGTGTTTTCGGTTCTGGGAATGATGACGTGCTCGATGGCATTAACTCTTCTGTTGGTAACCTTAATCACCTCATCCAAGATAATAAACGCGGTTTGCAAAGAGGCCAATTCCACCAAGGTTTCTACCGCCTTGGTGTAGACAAACTTGGCCTTTTGGACTTGCTGACCACCACGGCCCAACCCGGTCAATTTGAAGTCATTGATTTCCTCATTGACATGACTCTCGAACGTGGGTAAGTATACACCAGAAACGTTTTCTTGCTTGGCCTTGACTTGGAAACGTGCTTTTTGCACCAGCTCTTGGACTTGATAACCAATGTTATCACCAGTGGCATACTGAACTTCTGCCAATGAAAAAGCGGCGGTTTGCATGACTCTTCCCATCTTTCTCTTGGATTCATCAATACGTTGGGTGATATCTCTGAATCTCTTGGTGAGGGCTTCGGACTTTCTCTTCAACAATGAGTGGCCCTGTTGTGCACCCTTCAACTTCCCCTTCATGACACCCAAGGTCATTCTGGTGGGAAACACTTGTTCTCTATTACCGGCTCCTGACATTGGTGTTTGGTAATGAGCAAATTGAGTCTATTAGATACCGCTACAGTTGATGGCTGGTGGGAGTATCAACTACTAATGGATGGCTAGTCTTGAATTAACTGGTAATGGATGGCTCAGCAACTTGGGTGAAAAGTGTCTGAACTTGAACGATGAAGCCTGACAAATGTCTGTACTGCGGTGGGGGTTTTTGTACGGTCCGACGTTATCAAACTTGGTCCGATCTATTGATTGGTGTTGTCTTGTCAGATCCTTGATTGGGTCTGTAATTGTCAGTATCTCAATATATTGTCCAATTGGTGGGTTTCCTGCGTATAGGCCATGGTAAATTTCGCCCGTTGCACACGACCCGTTATGGTATAGAGATGGCCTTGTGGGATCTTGACACCTTAATCTCTCCGGAAGATCTTCCTACGGAGCATACGTTGATCCGAACTCCACATGATATCGATCTCTGGAAATCTCACTACGAAAACGCGGTGTCGTCATCTGCATCGCTTCAAAAGAAGATTTTCATTTTAGAACGAACAGTCAGAGCCATTCCAAGAGCTCCTGACGTTTGGTTGGAGTACGTGAATGTGTTGGAGGGGGTGTTGGAAGGCGCCAGCTACTACCACCATAAGAACGACTTCGTGGTGGTCAATTCTGTGTATGAAAGAGCGTTACATTTACTCGGCCAGAATCTGGAAATTTGGTTAAAATTCTTAACGTTTCTTGTGGAGACCCAGAAGTGTGAAGTGAGGTATATCCGGGGCAAATTCAACCAGGCGTTGTCCAGCTTGAGCGGAAACGTAGCGGAAGTGTGGAAATTGTACTTGCAATACGCCGATTTGGTGGGAGGTAGAACCAGTGGAGAAATTTATCTGAAATATTTAATATACTCTGGAGGAGTGGAAAATGCCGATGGAGGTGTTGTTCTACAGGTATTGGCTCAGTATGTGGAGAATAATCAATTTGAAAAAGCAATACCGCTTTACAAACAGGTACTATCATCTTCCAAAGAGTTTCCTCAATCGTCACTTCAGTTGTTCAATGAGTATATCGATCTCCTTATTGAGCTTTCCATGGTGTCTCCTTCCAAATCCTTGGCTACAACCATTGAATTATTGGTCAAGGAAGGTGTACTGAAATATCCTGACCAACTAGGCACCTTGTATTTAAAACTCACCGACTTTTTGGTTTCAAGTGGTAACATTTCACGAGCAAGATTTTATTATGATAAGGCCATCAAAGAATGTGATAGCACCAGAGATTTCGTCAGGATATACGATGCTTGGTCGGAATTTGAAGAATCCCAAGTCACCCAACTATCGGAATTGGCCCAAGAAACAGAAAATCCACAACTCTTAGAGTCCTTGGATTTCCGTCTTCATTATCTTGACCACTTGATCTCCAACCGGCCCTTTCTATTGAATGATATGAAATTGCGTAACGATCCAAATAACCTCGACAATTGGTTTGAGCGAATCACCCTATACAACGAGAATCTTGACAAGGTGTTGCCCACGTATGCCCAGGCTTTGACACAAATCAACCCCCTCAAGGCACACTCAAAAGCGTCCAATACCTTGCCCCAATTATGGATACAATATGCAAGGGTATATTCATCCAAAGAGGACTGGAAAACTGCCCATTTAATCTTCTCCAAATCGGTCACGTCCACCTTCAAGTCTGTCCAAGAGTTAGTGGATTTATATATTGAATGGACCGAATCCACATTATCCTCACCCTTGAAAGATGCCGATTCCAAGGCCCTTCAAATCATCGAAAACGTGTTGTTCAGAAATACTGCCAAAGACGAGTTACACTTGAGTGTATCCAAGAACCTCAATTTGTGGGCATTTTATATCGACTTGCTACAATCGTTTATGGATGATGATGAAAACCAAACTCAGAGTATTGAAAAAGTGGCTCTGGCTTACGCCAAAATGATAGACCTCAAAATCGCCAGTCCTAAGACCATTCTTTCATATGCGGAATTCTTCCAACTGGTGAATTATAATGAAAGATCTCTTACAGTATATGAATTGGGGCTCCGATTATTTAAAGACAGTGAGCTCAAATTTGAGATTTGGAATGTATACTTACCCAAATCAATAAGTTTCAAAATTGGAGCCGAAAGAATTAGAGACTTATTTGATGCGTGCTTGGAAGAAGAAGGGTGTCCTTCATACTTGTCTAAACCATTCATTTTACTTTATTGCAACTTTGAAAAAGATCAGGGTTACATCTTGAGGTCTTTAAAAGTTATAAAGCAAGGTATCAAGAAGTTATCAGATGGGTTGGACAAGGTGACATCAAAAGAGTTACGTCTGAAAATTTCCAATGATAAATTCGAGCTCTATACGATTTTGTTTCTCTTGACCGATGATCTTGAAACGAAGAGACAATCATACGAAGAAGCGGTTCAAGATAGTCAATTGACATTGGATCAGTTGATACGGATTTGTGACGAATTCATTCAATTCGAAATCAGCCACAACCAAATTGATAGGACAAGAGAATTGTTTAAATTCATCTGCAAGTTGTGTAACCCCAAAAATCAAAAGTTGATTAAAATCGGAGAAATGTGGACCAAGTGGGAAAATTTTGAAGTTGATCATGGAAACGAAATCACCTTTAAAGAAATGTTACGTTTCAAACGTACGGTCACCGAAGACTTTGAAAAGGTTAGTAAATTTAATGAGGATTTGAACCCGTTAGGATTTGTGAAGGGAGAAGTGGTTGGTGGAGACAAGAAGGATGAGGTTAAGAATCCCGAAGAAATCGAAATGGATATGTAACATTTTGGTTATATCCTATGGCTACTAGAAGTTGAAATGGACATATAACTATTTAGTTATATCCGATGTGTATTATAATGTAAAATAATCAAATAGAACCGAACCCATAAATTAATTAGTATGTTGTAGATGAATTGTTCTAAACTATTTTAATGTAACCTATTGATGAACTAAAACTTTTTGAAGGTATCTACCCACTTCTCGGTAAAGTTATTTAAATTCAAGACTTGATCCGTCGAATGATTAAGTTTGATTGATTTATTCAACTTGACCAATTCTCTAAAGTTGTTCCAATTTATATGATAATATTGGAAGATCACCATCAAGAACGTTTGCATCACCTTGGAGCTGTTTTTCTTTTTGGTTTTCCCGGAATTGGAATAGATTATAAGCATCTGAAGAAGCTTGATTGTAAGTTGTAATGCAGATGAGTTTATTTCATGATGTTCTTCTCCAATGCTACCAGAAGTTCTTGGGGTGATGCTGTCAGGGCTAGCAGAAGCTTCATTACTGATGCCGATAATAGGACTGGTGAATGCTAGTGGTGGCATACTGAAGCTCAGTTGGGCGATGGTGGGGGTGGAAGGTGCTGATAAACTTAGTGGTAACTTATCATTAATCTGGGTGAGAATATCAAACAATGAGTTGGATTGAAGCTGGTCAAATTCACCATCATTATTTTGAAATCCTTGAAGATACTTTGAAAGATATGCTGAATGAGAAGATGCTTGTTTTGGATTCGACCATGAGTCCAAGGCGGAGTTGAACTCAGAGAGTAATTCTCGAGTGAATACTTCTTGATTAATGAGCTCGGCCATACTGTATATTTCTTGCAATGATTGAGTGGATTGGAATAGTATCAAAAGCAATGGCAACAAGAAGATTTCGTCATGTTTGAGAAGTCCGAATTCCGACAATGACTTGATGTAAAGAAGGTATCTGAAATTATCCTGGAATTTCAAGAGATTAAAATTTGAATTGGTGGATTCAATTTCTTTGATGATACATTCAAATAATGGTTTCTTCAATACTCTTTCGATCGTCTTCTTGAACTCCAAATCTTTATTATTCTTGATTGAAGCAGACAAATCATTATACTTTTGGTCACATACCTTGAACGAATTATTAATAGTACTTAATGAATCCTGAGTATGGTTATTATTGGCTAATATCTTCATGAAAAATTGGTACCGTAAAGAGGCAGGAACGTTTGATTCCCAACCCAATTTCCGGATGGTATTTCTGTCGTAACTGAATTTTTTATTGAATTGTTTGGCATTGGGTTCTTCAATTAATGCCACCACGGTTTTAATCCATTGTTGTTGATTTTGAGCCAATAACTGACTGGATTTCTTGCGGGCATCATTGAAGTTCTTGGTATTGAGCTCATAATTGTTCAACACCTTTTGGAATTCCTTATTATGCTTTGACTTATCAACACTGGGTTTAGGAGGTAAATGGACCGGCCTGGTTTGATCAAGAGCATTGAGTTTTTCGGGCGATATGAGATGTAACTCGTCCATGGATGCTTGATGCTTGACGTAGTTCGGAAGTTTGTGCATCATGTGCTGTTCCCTTGAAGTCTTTAACAATTTCGCAACTGAATGAGACCGTTGATTATAAAATTCAGAGATGTTTCTGGTGATTTCAATATCGTCAATCGATGTGTGCGAAGGAAGAGAGTCTCCTTCTTCTTCCTCTTCTTCCTCTTCTTCTATGCTATCTTCCACCTCTTCCTCTATACTGTCTTCCACAGTGTTGAATTTGGTACTCTTCAAGTCAGTTTGAAGGGTCAATTTGGCAGGAGGTGATCCTTTTGGGGATGAGGTCGCCTTTGGCCTGGAATGAGTTCCGGAGTTGATGTTGTATTTATTATTATCATTATCGGCCATTAAATCGCTTCTACTGAATAAATCGGTAGTGGATAATGAGCCCACTTTGAGGGTGGTAGGAGTATGGATGGAACTTTGACTCTTCAGACTCAACAGGTATAATTCGGAGTGATTTTTGATGACAGGAACATTAAACACAAGGTTGTCCAAGTCATTTGAAAGTATCTCATCATCATCGTCGTTTTCTTCGTACTTCTTTTTCCTCAACTGCTTTCTTTCCTTTGTTTCTTTGGAGCTCATGTATCGTGTTTTCGACCTTGTCAATCCTCCGTTGGGAAGGGAGAAGGTGGACGCTTTTGGCTGGCTGGAAAGCTTGGAAGATTTGGTGATTTGAGGAGTAGACATCGACCGCACGTTGAGCTTGGTAGGAGGTGTAGTATATGACAAATTGGATGCAGAGTGAGCCGAAGACTGGGACAACGATCTAGGAAGGTTCGGTGAGGTTTTGGAAGCCTTGGGAAGGGTTACGGGTGCCTTGGCCAACATCTGAGAACCGTTTTTCGAGGTGATGGTAGAAAGGGACGAGTTTTGCTGGAGACTGTCTTCATTGGTATAATCATACTTGAAGATATCGTCATCGCCGGCATAAAAGCTGTGATTATCGGCATTTCCCTTGTAATAATTGAAGGGTGGGGAGTCCAGAGGTGAGGTATTGGTGATGGAATTACTGGTCAACGAACTCAACCGAGACTCAGCCATTTGACTTGCTTCTTTGGGGGTATCGAACTGCGACGATGCGATCAGCGACGACTCATCAGAAAAGTTGGAATGTAACGATACAATCGAGCCTCCAGACATCGGTCTATCACATTCTTTACGACCCAAATTTATCGAGGAGCTGGAGAGTTTCTGTACAAAGTAATCGCCCGGTCTTTTGATGCTGGACTTGGCTAGAGGGACCGTGGCCTCGTTAAGGGTGGACAACGAGTTTAATGAGCCTATACGCTTTGGTCCATACTTCTTTTTAGGGAGGGATGGGGGTTGTACGAGGGAGGAAGTGGACCCGTTTGTATGAATGGAAAGACTGGAACTTGACTGTATGCGATGAAGACTTACCGAGGACGAGTTCGGTCTGGACGTTATGGAGATATCATAAAGGTTATCATTAGAATATGACATGGTAGGAGGAGGTTATGATGAAGATAAGGGAAATGAATTTTTGTCAGATGGATGTAAATTGATGTAAGTGAAGGTAATAATTTATGTATGTCTGCGTTTAATATAAAAAGTGATGAAGTTGTTATGTATTTAAGATGGCTGGTCGGTAAAACTTGGGGTGGATCTCGGGGGATTTTTTTTTGCCAAAGTCTTGATTATTCTCGAGACAGTTCCTTCGTGTAGACCAGTAAACACTGAAAACTTTGGTTGCACAAAAGACAAAAATAGATGGGGGCGGTTCCTGTAATGGGACGCTGCACATGACCGCAAGCAACCGCACCTGGTGCAGACCCTTTTTATTGTCGGCGTCACTCCTGAAGGAGTAGGGCGACTGACGTTTTGGGAAGGGGCGTCATGACACAAAGACACACGATTCATCCCAGACACAAATACTACTAGTTTAGCCACTACACATAATAACACGTATCAGTGGCATTCTGTTGTGGGTGGTGGATTATGCTGCAATTTTCGTAGAGATCGATTGCTGCAATTTTTCCAAACTTTCATGCTTCAAAAAGGGGGTTCCGTGTGTTCCATACGGATCACGTGGACACGGTGCTTGTTTTGGAACACGGAGGGGTGGCGAACGATCATTGTTAACTATTGTAGGCTGTTAAGTCCGAATCAGGACGTTCTTCCTTATCTTGGGTACCAGTTGTTAACCCCTGATAACGTATAGATTAGCCAAGCATAGGTATGCATGGAAGATGCTAAAAACGGAAGTCTCATGTCGGATCAAGTCGGCCATGACGCCAATATGTCACACCGCTGTCGTACTGGTCGTTTCGTAAATGGTAAATGTATATTGTAGATCTATCGTACATAATAATTTATTGCACACATGATGCATAATGTGGGAAAATGCATATGGCCCAATTGGTATGGCCCAATTGGTATCCATATAGAACAGGTTATTGCAAAGACTAAACGGGAACGGCCATAGCCAATGATCCCGATTGGTCTCCCAAATCAATCAGGTTTTGTAAGATGTACACTGAACTCCGCTGTAGGCCGCTGTCTGTGTGGAACAGCGTTATCTTACAGAGAACGTGCTGAACTAGTTTTGAACGCATTGCAAATCTTCCTGATTCGAAAGACTCAAAGTTAACAATTGTAGGAACGAAAAATGACCAGTTGTAATCCCACAAAGGACGGATGAGTTGTATGTGATGGTAAGTTGGTGTGTGCCTTTATTTGTCTCAATATCGTTATATTTCTCTTCAGACTGTCTCCAAAAACATATTAATCCAGCCCATTGATTGTGTTAATTTCTTGATCGCTCCAACGTTCCAGTTTTCAGGAAATGGCTCTTCTTGGGCAGGCTCTGATTGCTCTACTGGACATAAACCTGTCTAACCTCGAGCATTCTATTGATCATGAACAGGCCTCACGGTATCGATCCAATCAGTAGTGCTCATCTGGGACAATCTTGATAATGCTCTTGCGAATGCAAACTTCTCCTCGTCATTGGCGAACATCGACGCCTTCTTGGCCACCAGCTTATCGAACCCGTGTTTGGTGACCAACTCATCATCCTCAAATGTTTCTTCACTTCCCTTGACTTGTTGATGACGATATAACTGGTAGTTCCCTCTCTTTAAATCTTCTGGTTCCACAAACAAATCGTTGAACAGAGCCGCAGAAGTCACTGCCAATCGGCCATGGTCATCATACACCGCATCTAAAAATGTAATGAACCGTCTCACCTTATCTCTGACATCAATACTGAGATAAGGAATATCGGTAATGATGAATGACTGGAATGAATTGGCCAACGTTAAGTAGTCACCCGCAGCCAAGGGGTTCCCACACAACTCTTCAAAACTAAACTGGGCAACGTATGGAGGTGCACACCGTGGAACCTTTAATGAACGACCCCACACTTGAAGAACATGATCAGTAAGAACTTCGTGGTTGGTGTTGGCAGCATTGAAGTATCCAAACCATGCGTCCACATGCTCCTTACATTTGGTTTGGTTGGTTTTGGAGTTCCATTTGACTCCCGGCTTGGGATAATGGTACACATTACTCATAGGTTTGGGGATTTTCCGATAATCAGTGGGAGAATTCAAATAAATCACTCTTGTTTGTCTTTTGATTTGTTGGATGCAAGGAATAAAAGATACTCTTTGGATTCCGTTCAAGTATAAATCATCCGGGGCTCTATTAGAGGTTGCGAAAAGAATCACTCCGTATTCGGGAGACAAGAGCATATGCAATAAGCGTCTCAACAACATGGCGTCGGCCACGTCTGTGACCTGGAACTCGTCAAAGCAGAGAATGGACGAATCTTGGGCGATTTCTGCTGCCAAGAATGGAATCACGTCGAGATCAAAATGATTATGTTCCATTTTAAGTTGATGTGATCTCTTATGTAAATGCTGCATAAATTGATGGAAATGCACTCTTTTCTTGGGCAAATGCCGGGGGATTGTCGAGTAAAATAAATCCATCAACATGGTTTTACCACAACCCACATCTCCATATAAATATATACCTTGAGGACTCGAATCGACGTTAGTTGCCGCAGGTTTACTCTTGAAGAGCGACAGGAAAAATCTCGAGACCCCCGTTTTGGGAATCAACTCATCAATAGACGGTGTCGTCACCGTAGGAGGTGTATAATGTACGAGTTTGTCATGTAAACTCGACAAACTATCAATGATACGCCGCTGGTAAGGGTCTTCGCGTAAGCGGCCGCTTTCGACCTTGGCGTTGTATGCTTCCAAAGGAGTTGGAACTGTCGAAGAAGCTTTTAAAACCGATGTCGACAGCACCAGAATCGGTTCATTTTTGTCTGCAGTTATGGTGCCTGCCCCGGCATAAGTCCGCATGGGGAATATTCGAGGCGAGAGATGTATGCAGACATTTCGGGCCACTACGGTTCTAAACATCTCGAAAGGTGTAGCAGAAGCGAGTGTCGGGGTTGTCGGGTGGGGGTGTACTTTTTGAAGCAATATTGGTATAGGACGATGTGCGGTGCGCGCACGACTACCCCGGACTTTTGAAATAGTGGCTGATTTGGAGGAAGCTTATTGGTGTAAGTTGCATAGCCATACCTGAGATTTTGATTGAGGATGTCGCGTGAGCAGGCGCACTATGTACACACTATGTACATTTAACAAACAAGCGTCAATATCGATGGTTAGTGTTATTCAGACCAAGGCCAACAATTGCCTGACACACGGGACTGTCTACGTCTATTACCATAAACGAGATGAGCGATCTGGCCCCGCTTTGCAGCTTTCTGGTAAATTTTCTCTCTTAAATTAAGGCTCAATGGTGACAAAAATAATATTACACAGAAGCATCAACACTGTTTAAGGACACCATTAGCCACCACTTCTTATGAACAAGTAATCGGTTTGATACACATGTGATCTGCAATCTTCGGCTTCATTTACCTCGATCTCTTTTAGAAACGTTGGTGAGGACACTGAGCAGTAAAGCCCATTTCTTGACTGGTAGTGCTCGCATTTTTATGTGCCGAATTGGGATAGGTGATTCTGAGAAGTTAAGCTAGTGATTGGCCAAGCTATATATGTTGCACGGTCGCTAGAAGGTGATGCTGGTGGAGATTCATGGTAGGCTAGAGGTTGGGTGCTCACAATGTTGGGAAGCATCGCAGCTATGAAGAAAGTGGTGTCGTTTGATCTGTGAGGAGGCTGCAAAATTGAGGGCGAAGAGCTGTTGAGCTCCAGTCGTGTTATGTAACATCATCGTTAGTTTTTAGATGTTTCCCAGCCTGATCTTAACAATCCAGAGCGTAATATCCAGAAGATTTCACATCAAATCCTCAGAATATCCAAATAGATACCTCAGACTTTTTATTTAGTCTTCAAACGGTCACTCACTGATTCAATCCTGAATTCACAGTTCGGTCCCCATTAATAGATGAAATCTCACTATAGAGCCTGTCGGTAGAGTCCAGTTGAGGACCCAGTCGTGGAAGGATTGGTATATTCACAGGTTAGTCTCTTCTATCAAACATAGTGCCCAATCTTTAGTTTAATCTATTCGCGAGGCTTTCCAGAGTATTGCAATATTCGACGGGATAATTTTTATCTACTTTTATTAATAGTGTCTTCAGGATTTTGAGATTAGCAGGATCAAATTCTGGTAAACATAAACAGTTTGGTAAACAATACGTCCTTCAAAACTTGCAAATCTTGCAAAACAAAACTTGCAAATTGCCTAGTGTCAACGGTCATTTTGTAAACATATCAAATTCTTAAGCTGTTTTGACCCAATCATAATTAATTCTGGAAGAATAGTTTGAAGAAACGAATCATGAGAATCGCTATTGCCTCGGTCTATGGTGATTGATTTAGGTACACTAAAACAGCTTTGAAGTTTGAACCCCCTCACTAATTCGGTATTAGTCCAAGTTTGGAGCCTTCTTCAAACTATAGGGGCCGATTATGACATGCTTGGCGGGGTTAAATATTGGTTAAATATTACATACGAATGTCAATGGAACCTGCAGAAACGCGTAAGTTGAAGGATGGAACCGGTAAATACCGGACCTAAAAGTACAACTAGAATAGAGGAAGAAGTTTGCGTCCAGTCTTCAGCATGTCACTGATGGTATTGCAGTTTGAAGTGTGTAAACGGAGGGCCATAAGGTCATTTTGGCGACGAAAATGTCCAATTTCATAAAAAAATTAACCAACATTCACCCATTTCGTACTCAAACTGCAGCCGGAATCCTCCATATATCGATGCAGGAGGGACTGATAAGATGGACTATTTTTTATGATTGGCGGGATTCTCCGAGACGATCGGCTCAACGAGAATCATCAAAAGGGTTAAAAAAAAATTCGTCTACAGTTTTCAGATTTCAAGCTGATGGTGTCCACTACGTCAGTCACTGACCCCACCTGTCATCGCCACCATCGTTACAGTTGGCTTAAATCGACCAACAAAGTTTATTCTTTAATATGGCATTCTCATGGAATTTTTCGGAGTATTTTTCATGCCTAAACCGGCATTAGCGATGCCCCTCTAATTCTTCCGAAAATCGTATCATGACCCCTCATCTGTCAAACAGCTTATCATAACCTCTACTACAATTTAATGTCCAGCTAAATCGGCACACCGCAAATTTCGAAAGTGGACACTGATTCAAAAGCATAATGTCTTCGTTACAGGCTTAGCTGAAGCAGTGGGAACTAATGATCACCGTTTAATTGTTTCAAACAGATGCGATCTTCTTAATTTCTTTTGGGCCATGGGGCAGGTAATTACCGCAACCTCCGGCCTGGTGCATTGCAGACAGCCGAGTACTCGACCCCGCCGGAAATTGTTCCAAACAAAAAATAATTAATAAATAGAGAAAGAGATAGAAAACAATAGGATGAAAAGAGGCAAAAAATAGGCAAAAAAAAAAGGAAAAATTGGACAAAAAAAAGAGACAAAAAATTCCAAATAACTCCCACAATTTGTATAAATCACTGAGAAAGCCCGGGAGCAATGGATAGACAGCCCTTATCCAAAGATATTGCAATCTTCTCTTAACAATGGTCAGCCATTACCGCCAGCACTTCTCCTTCTCACATTTCTCTCACTTTTCACTCTCGACCTATCTAATTTCATCAGATCTCTTGGCAACGGTGACACTACGGCTGTGCGACATGTAAATCTCGCCGGAGTTCTTCATGGCCATACCCCAACGTTTCGAGCACGCAACAAAGTACCCCGGAGCTGGAGCCACGCTTAAGTAACACGTCGGCTAGAAACTATTGGATCTGCTGAGTCATCGCTGGTGGTGGTTCTGCGGGGAAACGATGGGGCAGAAGTTACTCCGGTGAGTATAAAGAAGATATGCTCGCCGAGACCGAATATTTTTGTAAATTTCGAAACTTATAGAGCTTTGATTTTTTAGTGGTGCTTTCAGTGACAACTCCAGTGGTATCAGCCAATTTCAACTTGTCTTTGCCCATTTCACCATGGCTTATTTCAACGCTAGTGGGCATACGCTCAACTTGATCGCCCTCTATTTCATCATGATGCCCAGTTTTCTCTGGTACGGTTATAATCTCTCGGTAGCCGGTGGAGTGTTGGGACTCCCATCCTTTTATGAGCAGTTCCCCGTCATGAACACCATCACCACCACAGGATCCCAGAAACACTACAACTCCACCATTCAGGGTACCATCATCGCCTTGTACACCGTCGGGGCCATGTTCGGTGCTTTGTCGACCTCGTTTTTTGGTGACGTTTTTGGTCGCAGAAAGATGATATTCGCAGCTTCCGCCCTCAGTATGGTAGGGGCCATCTTGATGACTTCTTCCTTCAAATTAGGTCAGTATATCGTGGGAAGACTTGTACTTGGTTATGGTGTGGGTATCATCTCGGGAACTGTGCCGGTTTATCAGGTAGAAATCTCCCATGCCGGGAATCGTGGGAGTCATGTCGCATTCACCGGTTTTTTTATCACCACCGGTATTTTACTTGGTTATTGGGTAGACTATGGATGTTCTTTTATTAATAACAGTGCTTCATGGAGAATTCCGTACGGTCTTCAAATCATCACCCAAATCATGTCGACCTCATTAATTTTCTTCCTTCCTGAATCACCTCGTTGGTTGATTAAGGTTGATAAGATCGAAAAAGCTCGTGAAATTATGGCCATTTTCAACGAATGTGACCCCCAATCAGAAATCATCGATCAGCAAATAGCTGAAACAAAACAGTCTATCGAAGTAATGCAATCCGTGTCGTTCAAAGACATTTTATCCATGGACAAATCTCGTGTTTTACACCGGGTATTACTAGCATTGTTTGCCATGTTCGTCTCCCAAATCTGTGGAATTAATGCCATCACTTTCTACGCCGAAACCATTTTTCAACAATATTTAAATATGAAGCCCCACCAGGCCAGTCTTATGTCAGCATGTATCCAAATCATTCAACCACTTGGTGCTTATCTTACTATTCTTACTATTGACAGATTTGGTCGCCGGAAATTACTTTTAACCGCAGGTATTGGTATGGGTATTTCTATGGTTGGTTTGGCCGGTACGACTTCACAAATCCACAACGATGCTTCCCTCCACGCCGCCATCTTCTTCTTGTTCCTCGTTAACCTCGCCTACAGTTATGGGTTCCTCGGAGTGTGTTTCGTTTACGCTGCCGAGGTTTCTCCTATGAGAGTGAGATCCATTGTCAACGGTTTGGCGGTGTGTGTAACTTGGGGTACCACCTTCTTGATTGTTGAAATCACCCCTCTCGCTTTCAATTCTATCCAGTGGAAGTACTATATCGTCTATGCCTGTACGAATTTCTTCCTTATTGTACCAGTCACCTACTTCTTTTTGCCCGAAACTACTGGTAAATCGTTGGAGGATATCGATGACCTTTTTGCATCTGCTACCGGGTTCTTTGACGTGGTCAAGGTAGCAAAGGAAACTCCTTATCATCACGAAAAGGGTGATATGGAAAGTAAGCATACCCTTGAGAGGTATGAACTTGGTTCTATTTATACCTCCGATCCAAGGTAAGGGAAAAGTATCATAAAATATTAGTCAAAAGGGTAAAGGATTATCCAAATAAAGCAAATTGTATAGAGACTATGTAATTAGATACAAATATTTTACTACGATTCTGAGTAGGTGTATACCTTTGACTTTTTCGCAGCCATTCTTTGTTCTCAATTAAATCATTAATATTCACAGAGAGAGAACCTTGGCAGAGAATTTGTTGATTGCTTTTACTTAGATATACTTAGATCCAACTTGGTCCAAGTCCATCTTGGTCCACGTCCATCTTGGTCCACAGTTGGTCATTATAGTGGTGAAAGGTTCCATTTACCTCAACCATCCCAAAACAGGCTCAATCTACTTGACCACCTAAAAATGGGGGATAGTGCTCGTCCCCTCTGTGGATCTTAATTACCTTTCTTGTAGCAACTAAATTCATTATTTGGGGTGGAGACTTTCTCTCAATGGAAAATAGTACAAACTGTATTTGTGAATTATTTTTAGCGTTGAACCTCCGGGACTTGCCCAAAATATACTTCGGAGTTCCCGGGCTATTATGGATCAGGGCTTCATCTCGGAGGTACTATTACGTAGAGCTTTGAGTGGGGTAAAGGAGAACAATTGGTGACTAAGGAGCTCCGTGGAAAGCCGGAACCCAAGGAGAATTACGGGTCTGTTCAACAATGTATTATAAGTGTAATCACAGGGATCTAATAATAGTATTGTGGGGTTGAACAAAAGTGCATTTTCAATAGCCACTTGCTAACGACCACGATGAGTCTATGTTGCTTTCTCTTGAATTCCATGATTGAAGGATTTTCTCGATAGGGGGAAAACTGGTTGGACTTTCCATGATTCCATTGGAGGCGCCAACATAAGCAAAGAACTATGAAAAAGGGTTTAATAAACTCCTGATAATTTACCTTGTCTGATTGAGTCACACAAACATAACTGCAATGATACGGTATAATTTATTGACAGTTTGATAAGAGCTTAGACAAATTAACTGGGACTCTAGATGCGTTGTGGACAGATAAATTCACAAGTAAGCATTTGTCGATAGTCAAAAATATGTGATTCTATCGGTTACAAGAGCTATTTATTCATGGAACTTGGCCCCATTATGATGTTGACAACACTAAGAGCTATGTGAAAGGTTAAGCTTCCTTGGACTACGCCATGAGAGATCAACTATACGATATTACTTAGCTGTCTAATAATTGTTTCTTGATACTGAGTGCTTGGTAATATTGAAATACAAGCATGAACCCAAATTTATCGTCTTCATGGAATACCATCATCTAGTTTTGATTGTTGTAGTCCTCTCTAGTACTGGTATAATGATTGAGATTTAATTTCAAACCCAGAGAAGGTGACTGGATCGTCATAAAGACGAACGTGTATGAGGCTCATCAAGAACAGTACAAATTTACAGAGTTGATAAGGGACAGATGAAACAAAAAAGGTCAATTGAAACTTAGTTCTACCAATTTTTGGCTCATAAATAATTCAACACTGATATTTACGTATCAGTAACCGGACAAGGTCCAACAATGAAAGAGTTAAATACGCTCTGGGGTTGAAATCGGTGTGTGCTTTATAGTTTATGCCACCCGTATGAAACGAGAGATACGTTCTTTAAAAGTACCCTCAAAAGTATCCTTCCTTCAAATATATAAATATATTATCACATTGGATATATACACTAATACTAATAAATTTATATTTACTATCTAATTAGACAGTAACTTAAGGAAGTTAATAATGGTAAATTGAATTATGATTATGGTGAATTGGATTTTGGTGATTTTTCAAGAAATAAGTATACTTGTTTTGTTCTCTTCAATAGGCTCAATACAACTGATGGTTCTGAATCTTGTTGATTTTTTCAAGCACCACTGGCACTTTTTTCGTTAAACCGTTTTTGTAAATTACTTCAAAATAATCTTAAAATCTCCAAAATCAGACAAACACCACTAACGCTTCCAAAGTATTCACTACTAATCTTCCAAAGTGAGTTTCACCGTTAATAACTCACCATAAAGAGCCAAAACACCACCATTTACTATATCGAAAAGCGAGTAAATATGTCCTATTTCTCAGTAAACTGAGACAGGCTAAGTAAAAGCGTTGTCACTAAACTAAGCAGAAAAGGCACAATAAAGTCCTTACAACCCCAAGCACATTGTTACTAACAATAAAGTAAATCAAGTTCCTCTAGAATTGACTAAATCAAAGAATTGACCAAATTAACTAAGTAGTATTGTCCTTATGGACACTACCAGATTCTATAATCCTGTATAAACCTTTACCAAAATTAACTACACCACACAACATGTCCCAAACCCCCGAAAGTCTGGCAGTGGACCTCCAAGAACTCTCCCAAATTGCCATGGGCCCCCACTCGTTCAAACAGAACCCCAACCGTGTGCCACCCAACCGCAGATACAAAACCAGTAAGCAACTTTTCACTGATGAACAGAAATACCTCCAGACAAAAGACATCAAATACGATACCCCCACATGGCAGTCGATCGCCGCCCCACCCAGCTTGAAGCCCAACAAGCACTACTGCGATATCACCGGCTTGGAGGGCAAGTATAAAAACCCCTCCAACGGGCTCCGGTTCCACAACGTCGAGATTTATCAGGAGGTGATTCGGAACATGCCACCGGGAGTGGACCAGGAGTACTTGAAGTTGCGTGGAGCCAACGTTGTGTTGAAATAGGTCGGTAGACTAAAGGTGATGAAAGGTAGAACGGAGCAGGAATTGAGAGAACAATTGAAAGATTCCAGTGGTTTAGATGCCAAGAGGCATATTCCAGTGAATTGAATGCTGAGGATGAGTGAATGGGATAAAGGCTGGTAAATCCCTGATTCATGGTCTGCCTGTCGTTTGTAGTATCCCATCACATCTGAGTACTCAGTCTATGAGTCAGTTGTTGATAATTCAAAGAGAAACAGTGCAACAGAAATGGAGTACTACAAAGAATTACCTAAGATAGAATGGGAAATTCGATATCCTTGATGAGATGTCAGAATATTTGACACATTTTAACGTGATATTAACAAACTAAAAAACTTGTCCATGCTGGAAGCTATTACTTTAATCCATAAAAAGGCAGTATTTAATCACAGCAAATCACCAGAGCGGTCAATGCACACGTTTATAGGATAATGCATTCAATTGTATTATGAATAACGTCTTTAATAAATGGATCATTAATCACACCTTTGAATAGTACTAGTAACCGATACTTGTGTTGTAGCGAATTCTATTGTAGCAGTGCTCTAGCACCGTGAATTCGGGTAGGATTATGGTAGGAAGCTCTGATACATTCACAGTCCAACGAAACATAACAACTTACGATCTTGGAGCCCTCAACCTTATGAGAGAGTTGCTGTAAGAATTATCAACTTTGCATGTCTACAATTAATATTGTGATCACTTGGAGAATCCTTCAATGCTCTTCCAGTGATAGTGTTCGTTGTAGAAGGAATTATTTTCATTGCAGCAATCATAATGTCATCTCATCAAGCCTGCCCTTGGTCGTCTCTATTATTCAAGGAGGTCTATATTATTAATGGAGATTTCTATTTCTTTTTGAAATATCATACTGCAACTGGCCCAGAGTCATGAAAGTTCCATTCTCTCACAATCTTCTCCACGTTCCTCTCAAAGCTCTTACTCTGGATACTCTCCTCAGCCTCTCCCTCTCCAAATGGATTAAACACCATTCTCAAGTATGCCTTGTGGATCAGCCAGAACAACTCCTTCAAATCGCGAGTCTCTCCGTCACTATCCAAACCCACGATGATCTTAAGACCATTGCTGGTCTCGTAGCCGTACACAGTGACCTCATCCTGGATGAAAAGCAATATCACCCCGTTGGTCTCCCCCTGTTGTTCACGAAGGCTGATAGAAGACGGAGACGAAAAGATATCCAATGCCATATGAGAAAGAAAGTTGTACTTGAGGAATCGGTTGGCCGATTCGCTGTCAGGAGCCTCTATAGATGGAAGATCAAACGCCTGGATGTAGAGAGGTTTGTCGTTCCGAGAGATGAGTGAAATGAACTGGACTTTTTGAGTAAATGACATGGCGGTAGGTGTTGAGAGTTAACGTCTATGGTGACGAGGTAAACGAAGATGGTACGGTGGTGTTGGAACAATCGCGAAGCCGGGTCTGGTTGATCTCTGAGGGGTCTGGAGATGTCACAAGTTATGAACAAGCAAAGATTGAAGTGATCTGAAGATCGAATGTCAATTTAAGAGATCGAATTTGATTATGGGTGACAAAAATGAACCATACTGAGAGTCAATTTTAGCACGCTCGAGCCTATAACAAGATTTATTATAAGCTATATAGACAACTATAGACAACCATAGACTATTATGGACTATTATGGACTATTATAGACTATTCTGGAAATACCAACATGGACTTATAGGAGAGAGATACCCTATTCAATTGTCCTGGTATCATGTTTTCTGTGCGAATGAGTCCATAGATATTTCATTGAACAATAAGTAGTAGTGATTGGACTGAGTAAGTGTAGGGCACTTATTACTACCGTGAATAGAAGGCAGTCATTGCTAAAATCTTAGATATAATTATAGAAAAAAATGTCAAATTTTAACCATTTTCTAAACTCATTAAGTTTCACCTCATAATTCACAATGTTTTCGCTAAATATATTATACTCATGATTAGTACTACTTAAATACTCATACTATTTATCGCTGAATGAGAGATCAAGTCACCATTTCTATTACTCTGTTTGTGTGTCATACTCATAATTTATTTATAATTCACTCACAATTTTTTTGATATATCATGCTCGTAGTAATTAATTCATCATTAGTCAACTATGAACCCCAGAATCAGTAGTGATGATACCCAAAATAAATAATAGAATAATTCATTTCCATTATTGAAAAAATTCAGAAGTTAACCAGATATTTCTACTAGCGAATTCCAGCCAAAACTCTCAGTAAAACTGTTTGCTACCACAACTCTTCATTATCACACTCAATATGATATATACTCACAATCAGTACTAGCAACTCTCACTTGATCTGAAACAATTGATATCAAAACCACCAGCCCTTGAGCCCAGCGCATTACCAGGTAATCTACCCATAATAATCCCTCTTAAGATACATACTACTCACTGGCTCATTTCCACTTCCACCTTCCTTTCATCTCCTCTCTTGACCCATCATGAACTACCCCAAAGTGACCAAGCTCAAAGAGAAGTATTCCCCCCAGAAACGGATCCCTCCCTTGTCCAACCCCCTAGCGAAAACGTCGGTTCCCGAAACCAAACACGATAAAGGGGGCTTTTCGCCCATACGAAGAAGTGGGTCTCCCGTCAGAAGAATGAATATCACCCAGTTGGAACAACGTGAACCACGAAAGAGAACTCGAGATGAAGCGCCCCAAGCAAAGAGATTAAAAGTAACCTTTGAAGATACAAACACAGATCAAAATAACAAAGAGTCCATCACTGATAGTGCAGATAAAGTCGAAGGTGATAAAGTTGATACCAACCACAATGAGAGATACTACGATATGATTCAAAGGTTAGACAAATTTGTCACCAGCGTCAATCAGCGATTGGACTCCCTACAGGCAAACCAGGAGGTGATAATGCAAAAGTTGGAGATCAATGGAAATGAAAAATTACAGACAAAATGTGTGGAGCTTCAGGGCTCAATTGAGGAATTGATTAAGGCTATAAAAGACCCTAGAGGATCGACTTGAAGCGATAACCTCTGAAAAGGACAACCAATATGATCTTGACTCTAAGAAGAAAAGGATATTTGAAAAATCGGAACGTTCACGCTGGCTATCATTGGAAATTCAAACATAAGCGAATTGACCGTGAACGTTTCGATTTTTCACAGACTACTATCATTAACAACTTCCCCGGTTTAAATTCATTTAACTTTGGCGTAATGGTCATATGGTCATCTTCTGGTGTAACGTATAATACAGGTTCGGTTTTATTCTTTCTCCAACATCTAAAATTCAATATCCTTGGTGGTGGACTTTTCTTCGCCCTCGTCTTCTACCGGTATACCCCATTCTTCTATTTCGAACTTCTTTCTTCCGTTCTTAAATGCATATTCTCCATCCCGAATCATCATCAATCCCTTCTCTGACAACACCGGCAACTTGATGATATTCACCAATCCCTGTTGGATTTTGGAAGGCTCATTTTTGTATGCCTTTTCGATCAACTGTGACATTTCTTGGTTGAACGGTTGCAAGTGAAGCACCCCATCAAAAAGAGATTCCAACAACCCAGTCACTGTGGAATCACGAGGGTACAAGTCCAAAGGCACTGAAGCTATCAATGCGGTGTTTGGGTGCTGTCTGATCAATGAACGTAATGAGTGAATGAATGGGAAAATGAAGTTAGGAGCAGAACATTGTGGTGGGTATAGCGATGGGTTCAAAAGTCCTGGAATCACAATTCGGCAGACTTTGGATTCATACTTTTTGATGATAGCAATCAAACGATCGATTATAGACTGGAAATTGGCTGTAAGTTGCACATACGATATATCTGATACTGAAGGACCAGGACTTAATTTCTGAGTAAGGTCAAATTGGTGATTGTAGTCAGTTTCTGCCATTGAATCAGCCTCTGCCTTTTGCTTAAGTCCATACCTCCAGGCAATCTTCATATCTGATTGGTTGGCAAGATTGGACACACTGATCTTGGACTCATTGGCGGCGATCTTGGCCTTTTTCTGGTCTTTGGATGAGCCCTTGTAGAGACCTGGAAGGTCATTGGACCATTGGGGATTCACACCTACCACGATGACGTGAGCATGCTGGACATCCTTATCGATTCTATTGTGGATAACGGCCTGGGATGCAAACGCCCTTAGTATGACTGAGGCAAAATCTGTACTACCACTTTCTTCTATAAGGAGAGAATGGCCTAGTGGGAGACCTTGATGAAGTAAGATTTTATCCAAATCGGACCCTCCGGTGGAGATGGTGGGCTGGGACGTGATAACAGATGGTCTTATGGATGGGTTGGGGGCGGTGGTAGGCGCTGGGCCTCTTCCTGGTCTCGTAGCACCTGGCGGAGGAGGTGTAGTGGGCACAATAGGTCTTCCAGGAACTGCTAAGGGACCTCTTCCTACCGGAGTGGGAACTGGTCCTGGTGCTCTTCCAGGAACTGGCCCTGGTGCTCTTCCGGGAACTGACCCTGGTGCTCTGGGAGCACCACCTATGACTTCACCTCTTTTTCTGAATGACATGAGGCTGGATGTGATTTTGGTAGTATGAGAGATGATTTGTTAGGATCCAAAAAATAGCGAGACAATGCGACAGTAACCATAGATATAACTAGAGGGTTTAAAGATGGGTATATCTAGACAGATACACAGACGGATATATCTAAATAAATAGACATCTATATGATTGAAGTTTTAGGCTGATATGGTTAGTATTAAATGTAGATTGTACAAATTAATTGAGCTCATTTTAGGGCATAATTTGTGTGCACTAAGCTCGGGTTTTGGCCAAGGAATACAACTTACAATAACCCAAAATCTGTTCACCTGTACTGTATAATTGGGCTCTAAGTGGATTCGATATTGTGGTAATGAACTGTAGCTTTTACTGATAGTTGGAGATACACCCAGAATCGGTTAAGAGGTCCAACTCATAATGAAATATTTCGTTACCAGAAATACATCTAATGGTTTAGTACGAGCCTGGGATATTCATAATTTTATCAAACTTGGTATACCATAATAAATATCAACCTTGGTGTTTATCAACATATTCTATCCTGATAACCACATTGACATAAAAAGACCTTTAGTTGTTTTTCTACATTAAAATCAAAGTTCATAATAACTAGTTGAAATTGAAAAATTGAAAAATTGAAAACCATGGAATTCTCTAGTCAGCTTTTTTATGCGTTAGTCCATGATAAGATTACCGAAACTGCCACTTTTGAAAGTCCAGAGACTTCGATAATTCTACTTTGAGTCTTTTCTCTTTTGGTTTCCTTTTTTTGTCTCCCTCTTTTGTATTCTTATCATTAATTTATCCGCACCTAATTCAAACCCACTTCACAACATCTTCAGAGCCACCGTAGTTCTGACCTTCCCAGCCTCACAACCTCCGCGAATTACTCGTTAAACCTACTAGACCAGCCATCGACACATCTTTACAATCACATCATGGGTGCTTTTGTCTCCATCCCCTTACTCCCCATCACAACCATCGTGACGCCCCTCCTCAGTTGTTGTGGAGCAGCAACTCTATCATCACTCTGTTCGTCTATGGGGGGCACCTTCCTGTCGTCCATCATGACCAGAATCACCTACGCCATCATTCTCCTCTTCAACTGTTTGCTATCATGGATCGCCCTCTCACCATTCATAGTCCATAAGCTTGAGAAGGCCACGTTTGGATTCATCAACAATAAGTGTGGCCCAGACGGTAGCGAGTGTATCAGTTTTACCCTGGTGTACAGAATTAACTTTGCCCTCGGGGTGCTTCATTTGATATTAGCGTCACTTCTCGTCAATGTCAAATCCACCTCTAATCCTCGGGCAGTGATTCAGAATGGATGCTGGAGACTCAAGATCTTTGCTTGGTTGGGTCTCATTGCCATCAACTTCTTGTTGATCCCCGATAATTTCTTCATCTTCTACGGAAACCATATTGCCATTGTGTTTTCCACCATTTTCCTTGGAATCGGATTAATCTTATTGGTAGATTTCGCTCATGCTTGGGCTGAAAAATGCTTGGAAAAGATCGAATTGGAGGAACTAACTGGTGAAGGTGATTCCTCGGTATGGAAAAAACTTCTTGTGGGTGGTACTTTGGGAATGTACCTTGGAAGTATCATCTTAACCATCATTATGTACTGGTTTTTTGCTGGTAGTGGATGTGGTATGAACAAGACTGCAATTAGTTTAAATTTGGTATTTGGAATCTTGATTTCTGCCATGTCTGTCAACCAAACCATCCAAGAATATAATCCCCAGGCGGGATTGGCTCAATCATCTATGGTGGTGTTCTACTGTACATACTTGGTGATGAGTGCCGTTTCTTCTGAGCCCGATGACCAGAATTGTAATCCTTTGGTAAGATCAAAGGGAACCAGAACTGCCAGTGTGGTATTGGGAGCTATTTTTACATTTGTAGCTGTGGCCTATACTACTACCAGAGCTGCCGCCAATTCCGCATTTTCGTCAGAATCGAATGATGTGATAGATACTCAACCTCAAGCCCGTAATGAAATGAGATATCAAGCCATTAAACAGGCTGTTGATGAAGGTTCATTGCCTGAAAGTGCGTTGAGCCAGATGGACTATTATGACAACGATGATGAAATTAACGATGAAGAAAAACAATCAGTTAAATACGACTACGCTTTATTTCATATAATTTTCTTCTTGGCTACCCAGTACGTTGCTACCTTATTGACAATCAATGTGGAACAAGACGATTTAGGTGATTTTGTTCCAGTGGGCAGAACCTATTTCTCCAGTTGGGTCAAGATTATCAGTTCATGGGTTTGTTTTGTATTATATGGCTGGAGTTTGGTGGCTCCTGTCATCATGCCTGATCGTTTTGGAGTACAAATCTGAGGGAATCTCAAAGTAATAACTGACAAATTATTCAGGTTTCATGAAAGCTAGAGTGAGAAGATTGTGATATCTTTTAAGATGCCTCTTATAATGGTGTTCAATGATATCTGGATGGTATTAGTGGGTTCGATAGAGAAGATTGAAAGTCAACTGGCTTAAACATTGATGAACGAATACTATATGAGTGAATAGAACAAACCAAAGGGGATCAGGAAAAGTGGCAATTATGTTTGTTAAATACATACAACGTGAACAAAAAGAAAGGGCAATTTAATCCAACTAATAAAAATATGAATTAAACAGGGTAGTAAATAGCTAAGAAAATACAGAAGGCATGATAAGTCATATGATTATGAATTAAGATCCAATATTTTACTGAAATGATCAAGTAATTTAATAAATAGCTCGTCATATAATTATAGAGATGGTTGGAAGTCATATAAGTATATAATTATTATTGAATAGTGATTTTTTTGATACAGTTCACCATATGAAAAATTACAGCAAAGTGGTGGCTATGTTATTGGTACGAGGAGCTGTTGCGAGGACCTATTGTACCAATGATATATCAATGTGATAGCTTTAGATATATTAATTATTATAGTAGTGAGAACTATAGTGGTGAGAATTATAGTGGTGAAAATTATAGTAGTGAGAATTATCGTAGTGAAAATTATCTAATGAGAACCATAATGTATAGTTCCAGATATCACAGCAGTTTGATACCAGTGTTAGTCTAGCTAACTACGTATGTAATTATTTATACTTATCGTAGTATAGCTTATAGTTTATAACTTGTCGTTCTCACACTACCCCCACTGTTTTTCTCGGTCTACTTTTCATAGTGCGTAGCTGATTGGCCAAAAATTTTCAGCTAACTACACCACTACCATGTCTGCTATTATCTCCAAGGCCTCCAACTTCGCCAACGGTTTGGTCACCAAGACCACCAACCTCACCAATTGTGCCATCTACTGGTCCAAGGTCGGACTCGAAGTCGGAAAAGTCGTCTACAAGAAGGAAGGTTTGGCTCCTCCATCCTCGCAACAATTCCAACAAGTGTACCAAAACGCTTTGAAGTTTGTCAAATCTCCAGCACAACAAAAGGAGTTCCTCTCCAAGGCTGCTCAAATCCAACCAAACAAGGAAACCGCAGTCAAGGCTGCTGTTTACGGTACCCAATTATTGGCATTCTTTTCTGTGGGTGAAATAATCGGTAGAAGAAGTGTCTTTGGTTATCCAACTTCCCACCACCACTAAGTCCTGGTGGCCCATCAAATCTGATGTGAATAGTGTTCTCACATCTTTCAGTAGATATTTATTCAGTATAGCCCTTGGTGGTTGACCAGTAATACATGCCATATTAAGTGAAACTGTAAAGAGAGCAACCAATGAGTGTCATTGAACTGGAGCCAAACATGGAAGCTTCAAAAACAGAACTGTTTGTGACTTTTCTCTGCTAAATATTGCAGCAACTAAAATTGATCAGAACCTAAAATAATTGTTAGCTTACGATCTCGCTCTAGAATATATAAGAACAAATACTGGCATTCAGATCTTTTAAATAAAGATGTCAATATGAAAGAATGGTTTGCCTTTATAATTGCTGCAATAAACGAAATAAATTAGCCTTTCTCTATTTAGTCAATATAATTTCCTTGCTTATTCCTATTCAGCCTATTATTTTATATTTTCCTGGCACTTTTGGTTAAATCTATTGGATTACATTTTCTTCCTAGTTTGATCTATATTAATACTGGTCACTCTTAAGCTATCCTAGATACGACTGTAAAACCATTAATCTATATCGATTACTCCTCATCACTTTCGTCTTTTCTCTCTTCTACCCTTCCATGCTTTCTCTTACTGTCCTCAATCATCTGCTGCTTCTTTCTTCTCTTATCCTTCACCACCTTGGGTACAGTACTGATTTGTTTTCTCTTGAGTTGGCCCTTCTTGACTTCTTTCTTTTCATTCTTGGTCAATTTTCCTAAATCTTCCATCCATCCACTATATCCATCTTTACATCCAGATTGTTTCATAACATTAATGATTGGCTTGACCAACTTGTCATCTTCTTTGGTGAAAAAGGTCACAGCTTTACCCTCTCTTCCTCCTCTACCAGTTCTACCAATTCTGTGAACATATGCTTGAGCACTTTGAGGTACATCATAATTGATAACCAAATTCACTCCCTTGAAATCAACACCTCTAGATATAACATCGGTGGTAATTAACACCCAAATATCACCGTTTTTGAATCTTTTGATCACCTCTTCTCTTTGTTTGGGGGTTCTTTCAGCATGAATAACATCCACATTAAGTCTATCATACATCAATTCATGGAACAATGCTTTGGCTCTGCTAATAGATTGTAAGAAAATAATAACTGGAGGTTTGAATTCACTTTGTTGGATCATTTGTCTAATGGCCAATAGTTTACCTTCTTCATTTCCGGTGTAAATTAGTTTTTGATCAATAGTATTACTGGCACCTTCCTTGTGTCCTATAATTACTCTGATTGGATCTTTCATGATTGAGTGTGCCATTTCTTCTACTCCTGAAGGGATGGTGGCAGAGAACATCGATTTCCGAATGGTGGTTAAAGTACAATTGGATAAAATATCGTCAGTTTGTTCCACGAACCCTTTATCAAATAATTTATCCGCTTCATCAATGACTAATTGTTCTACCTTGGATAAATTGACAGTTTCATTCTTAACCAATTCAATTAATCTCAAAGGTGTAGATACCAAAATATCAAACTTACTGGCAGACACGATTTTGTTAGATAATTTAGATGCTAATTGTTTCAGTAAAATCCCCACTGTAAGTTTTTTACCTTTGGTAAGATTCTGTAATTGTTGAAAAATTTGAATTGTCAATTCATTGGTAGGAGAAATTATTAACCCTCTAATCCCATAATTTTTCACATCATGAGAACTCTTCGATTCCAAGATTTGTTGAATCAAAGGAATTAAAAATGCTAAGGTCTTACCGGAACCGGTGGGGGCACATGAGATGAGATCACGATTGTGTAAAGTAATGGGTATAGATTCACATTGAATAGGAGTAGGTTCAATGAACTCGTTTTCAATTAAATTGCTGAGTAATTTGGAATCAAGATTGAATCGACTAGTCAAATCGTGGAATGAACCTATTGGTAATGGAATATCTTCACCAGTAACTTTTGAAGAATTTGCAGCTCTTAAATCTTGGGCATCTTTTTCTGTTTTCACCTTTTGAGGCGCTTCTGGCACAAGGTGGTCATCATCAGTCGCCTTATTAACTTCTTCAGGTTCTTCAAGTTCTTTTAATTCGACCTTATGTGATTTTGTATGGAAGAAATCGATTTCTTTATCGATCTGATGCTGTAACGATTCGGTTTTTTGGTTTTTGTTGGTCAGTTGGGGCTTGGCGTATCCTCCGCTTGGTTGTTTGTCCTTACGAATGGAAGCACCTCTGGTTAATATTCTAAAGATATCCATCACAAAGTAATTAAAGAGTTGAGAGGTCTTCTCAAATTCTGAAAAAAGTGATGGGTGTGCGCGCTGCGTCAGCCGAGCCAAATTTAATGAAAAAGATTTTTGACCAACACCAACATACCAAATCAGCCATAAATGAGTATCATACGAATTGGAGTTCCCAGGACAAGCCGCTTCTTAGCCAGAAGCATCTACCTCCATAAAGGCCCCCGGGTCACGGGACTCAAAAAAGATCCTCAAGAAGCATTCACAACCAACACCGGCTACAAATATGAAAAATCAGATGATAACTTGAAATATATCAAAAGTTTCTTACAAGACAAATACGCCATATCCGATGATTTGGCATTACAAGTGTTGACTCATAAATCGTTTAATAATGGAGTCAAGCCATACAATGAAAAATTGAGTGCCATGGGATCGAAATTGGTGAATTTATTCTTTGCCAAGTATGTCACTGAAGGCAGTACCAAGAACGAAAACCATGTGAACGGGAAGAACTTGGATGTTTTGGGATCACCAGTGGCCAAAGAACTTTCTGGAAGAATGACCATGGGATTATTTGCTAGATCTAACGATTTGAACAAGGTGATGTTCTGGAATTCATATGGTCATGGACTTGGGTTTGAAACCAGTGGCGAAATGAAGGTCAGTGCTCAGTTAATGTATGCGTTATTGGGAGCAGTGACGTTTACCCATGGAAAAGCGGTGGGTGAGGAATTCATCAGAGAAAAATTATTGGGAGGAAAGGTTTCTGTTGAAGATATTACTGTCAGATTGGTGAATGAGGGAGAGAGTAAGTAGCTGTACATAGCATAGACTGGCACTGCCAGAATACATCATAGTCTTTAGAGTGTAACCAGATCAGGGGAGTACGGATTGGAAAGAAGGAACTCGTTGGTATAAATAAGAACTGTGTAAAACTACGATTAAATATTTGATTGAGTCACGGATCAGTTTCTAGATGGTAAAGAATACTGCAAAATATGTCAAAATCATTACAATACTTAAAGAATGTGCACCACTATCAGGCATACGTTTTGAAGTATCCAAGTTAGCGAAAATTTTCAAAGGATAATTTTAATTATCCGTATGAACCTTTGGTGACTGTTCCTAATGAATAATTTCCTTGTAAATCTTAAAATTATGATACTGGATTTATGAAGATGTAACTGATGGTGAGAGAGAGTCAAAACCTGAGCACTAAATCCATGCAAATACTCTTGAAACTGATACTTCAATACTTCCTGATACTTCAATACTTTGTGAACCGAATACACCTCCAATGCTCTTCAATTAACCAGTGTATAATTTCTGGGGATTTGAAGAAATTCCAGCATTTGAATATTGAAATCTCCAGACTGGTACAAGGATTTTCGGTTGCAACCAGGTGTTAGGTCTATTGGGTTCCTGGTATACTGCCCAAAATTCAGTCTAAAAATTTCACAGCCTATTGAAATCGCCAAGGTTGTAAACAAATCCGATGCTTCCACACAAAGATGATAGTCTACGACACGGTGAACTTAAGGTTTCTTATAACAACTTAAAATGTCAATGCTTTTGATGATAAATTGACCGCAAAATCCAATTTGCCACAACACCGTAACAGAGGCGTCAGGACACCTTTAGCACTTGCTACCTGACGCCAGGACACCTTTAGCACCTGCCACCTGAATGGGCCCATAGAAATTCGAAGCTAGCGAGAGAGCGAGAGCAAAAGATTGGCCCACAGCAAATAAAATTATTTGATCGAACGACTGTGGCCACGATTCGACCAAAGTAAACACTCATGGCCCACGATTCGACCAGTAAACACTCATGGCACTTTAATCGATCAAATCATGACAATTCATCGTCCCAAATACAAGTCAATGGACCGTAGGCCGTCCCTACATAACTACGGACAGGAAACCTGAAAAGTGAGCCTCGCTGATTTATGACTTCAACCGAGAACAGTTCAACAAATCGCAACTGGTACAGTACAACCAACTCGCAACTGGTAATAGATCACATCACTAAATCGTGTCTGTAAAAGATACGAACCTCACTAAATCGTGTCTGTAAATATGAACCTCACTAAATCGTATTCTAAGATAAACAATAAAGACGCGAAAATGTAGTGCAAGATCTCGCCCATAGCCACAACCCCGGAGCCTAGAGCCCCAGAAAGCCTGGAGCCCCGCCCTGTTGCTACCATCAGCAACCAAAGTAATTATATAGCCATACAAAGTTTACCAATTTTCTCCCGTTTAAACCTCTAGCACCACCCATAACCGTCTCAACCCCATTCTCGTTATTTCTCACAAAAATTTTATCTCTAGAAAATATTCACCTCATTTCACGATAAACAATTCCCCAAACCCAATCGTCACAAATCCACGTGAATCCAAAATTTTCTACCAACATTCTCCCATCTAACATTGCCTTACTATCACCATCCTTAGCCTGTAAAACTTTAGATTTGTGGTGTCTCCTTTCCCTTCCCCCTACCCCCAAGCCAGTCGCACTCGCACTCACACTACCCTCCCTCGCCTACCACCAACAGAATAGACGCGTATTTCTTCCCACAAGTTGTTCAGTATGAGTGAAATCGACTTGGTTCATCACTATCGAGTGTTGAAACAGTTTCTCGACATTTCCGATGATCTGAGCTCGCGGAACAAGTCCAACTCCACACGAGCTGCCCGGGCTCGGGAAAAGCTTCTCAAACTTTCCCTGGCTCAATTTCGAGAATTGAGTACTGATGTGTATGACGAGTTAAGGCGTCGTATTGATGAGTCTCGTGGCGAGCCCGATTACTTGTTGCCCAAGCTGAGTTTCCACCCAAAGAGAAACCAGGCCCGTCAAAAGTTGTCCTCATTACCTCAGTCTCGGTTTAAAGATTTGGTGTCGGATATTCTGTTTGAGATTGAAAGAAGAGATTTGCATGTGGAAAAAGTCACCACCATTCCCGAAGCTTCGCCTCAATCAGTACATTCTTCTAAGAAGGATGTCATTGATGAACCCGAACGTCCAGAGTATCGCAGTTTGGAGCTTGAACAAGAAGGCTCTTCTCATAATAAAAAAGAATCGGTTTCAGATACCCAAAATCAAACCATCGGTATTCAATCCAAAACCGTCATCCCCACAAAGGCTAACTTGACATGGTCTAGCGATGAAGAGGATGAACCGGAAATGGAGAAGCCTGAACCTGTTGCTATTACCAATCGTGATATTCAAACTAATGGTAATCATGCCCACGAAAATGATAATGCTGATTCAGAAAAAGAAAAAGAAAAAGATGAGCTTATCTCTCAATTGCACAACAAAATCGCCCAGATCGAACATGAAATGGAATCTCTCGATAGAAAGTACCATTTGCTTCAAGATGATTACGAATATTCAATGTCTCAAAATAAATCTTTAAGTAATGAACTTGACGCGTTAACGGAAGAAAAAAATGTTTGGATTAACTCCAAATCAAACTCATCCAACGAATTACAAAAAGAAGTGGATACTTTAAAATCCAGTATTGCTGCTCTCAGATTAGAAAATCAATCGCTTAAAAATTCTAGCCCTCAAAGTCGAAACTCAAACAAAGAATTGAATGGACTCAATGCTTCTCCCACCTCTGCTAAATCTCAAAGAGATCAAAGTTTGAAGAATGAAATGGAAACCTTCTTTGAAAAATTATCCAGCTTAGATTCTTCTCCTTCGAAACAAGGAAATTCATATATCGAACTCAAAAATGATATCACAAAATGGCAAAACAAATATGAAGAAGCTCGCTCCAATAAATTCTCTTCTGAAATCGCTAAGGTTGTGTCTACCAAAGAAGAACTTAACTCTTTTGTTGCTTCTTATGGGTTAATTTCTATCAAATTGGTGGCTGATGTTCAAGCTTTAGTTGAAACCTTTTTAATTTACTTAAATGGTGAGCATGCTGAATCAGATATCTTATTTGAAAAAATCTCCAAGATTTCTATTTTGGCTAACGAGATCGCCCTCCAAGGTGACAACCAACACTTTAATAGTAACGAGCATTCAGTTTGTCTTAGAGAAGCTGTGAGTTACGCATTAAGTGCAACCAGATACTATGCGGTTTATTCGTCTCTTTTACCAAAAATCGTGGTTGAAAGAGCTCTTGGTGAAATCTGCTTTACATTATGTGATTTGATTACCGTGGCAAAGCTTAATGAAAATTCGGCTAACTCTAGAGCCGTTGAAACAACTGTTACTCGTGTCCCTCAAGCCAGTAAACCTCAAGTTGATGAAGAATTTGGTGCTAGACCGTTAAGAATGGCTAATAGATTACGTGAAGCTCAGAATGGTACTACAAACACTGGAACTGAAGAACAACAATCGCCATTCAACTCAACCGAATCAGAAGTCAACACTTCTTCTAAAAGCATTTTCGGTGGAGCTCAAAGCGTTGGCCAAGGGTTTCTCAGAAAAATCTCACCTTTTGGAGGCTTAAGACAACCTTCAAATTCAGCGTCTAAGGAGCCCAATAGTCAATTATCCAATAATATATCTGCAAATGAATCTAAGAAATCGGTCAATGAATCCGTTGTCACTCCTTCAAACCTTCAAATATCTTCAGATGAATCAAAGAGATCAGAGAGTGAATCCTCTAAAGTCCCTTTGATTCCTCAAAGATCATCGGATGATGCTAAGAGAGTTGCTGGCGAATCCTCGAGAGTACCATCAAACCTTCAATCATCTTCAGATGTCTCTGAGAGATCAGTTAAAGAATCTGCTAATATCCCTTCGAACCCTACTAAAGAATCCATTACCAACTTGTCGAATAACAGTGATGAAGATCTTCCAGTTGCCATGAGTAAATCTTCAGAATTGCCCATAAGAGATGTCACATTGCCCAATAGAGAAATCTCAAAAGTAGCTAAAACTGAACAAGCACCTTTCGAAGAAATCGAGTCAACACTGCCAGTCAAGACCATTTCTCGTGAAGTTGAACCTTTACAAACTAAGGTAAACACTCAATTCAATAACCAGTCCAAATTCATCCCAGAAGAGAAATCCACATCCGTCTCAGAAGAAAAACAGACATCTCCTTTAAGGAAAGTCGAGTCTCCAAAGAGTAGAAATATCAGTGCGTTAGCTTCTAAATTCGAAAGCTCTTCTAATCAGTCATCACAAACATCATCACCTAAAGGTTCCCCACCCAAAGGAAAAGGACCTGGAATATTCCAATTAGCATCCAAACTTAATGGTTCCAATGATTCCACTCAAGCTAATGAGACTCGCTCTCCTCCTCCCAGAAAGAAGAACATCTTGGATAAAGTGAGACAGTTTGAAGTTTCTGAAGAACCTCTTAACTCAAGATCTAAAACTTCTCCAACTCATCTGGCTCATAGCAGAAAGAGTTCTCTTGGGTTAGATCTGGATAATGATGACAGTGTTATCAGGCACGAAGTACCCAAGGAAACCGTCACAAGATTGAATGAGCCATTTGAAGCCATTGCAACAAACGTTGACCAAAATCCCTCGAAGACCACTGATAGAATTAATGGTGATATCAGTATTAATAAGAGAAATAATTCTATAGGGTCAACCGAATCTACATCTGGTAGAGGTAAAGGATTGTTTCAAAGTATCAGGAATAGGTTAACTTCTGAGAATGAAAATAAGCCTATTGATGAAACTACAATCTCAGAAGAAGGAAATTCTGACAATGAAAAAGTGGAACTTAGTACCGACAAAGTATTGACATCAACTGCAGAAACCACTCCATCGAAAGAAGTTGAAGATGATGAACAAAGTGACTACTCGCCTGTGAAATCAGATAGAGGCTTTTTCCAATCAATTAGAGACAGACTTGCCACTACCGGTGTAAATGAGGAAACTAAGAATCCGATTTCTTCATCTGCTTCCTCTGATGTCACAGTTCAGCTTGATGGTTCAGAGTCTAAGGGTGTGGAATCTGAAGATGAAGATCCCTTCCACGCTAAGAATCTTACCAAGGAAGTGGTACCAGGAGTTAAGACCTTGAGAATTCAAACTGATGACGTGAAGGCTTTACCTCTTGAATCTAAGGAGGTCGTCCCTGGAGTCAAATCATTGCCAATTGAATCTAAGGAAGTTGTTCCTGGTGTGAGATCATTGCCTATTGAATCGAAGGAAGTTGTTCCTGGTGTGAGATCATTGCCTATTGAATCGAAGGAAGTTGTACCTGGTGTGAGATCATTGCCTATTGAATCTAAGCCAGTAGTTCCTGGTGTAAAGTCCTTACCAATTGAAACTAAAGAAGTCGTTCCTGGGGTCAAATCATTACCAATTGAGTCCAAACAAGTTGTTCCCGGAGTCAAGTCCTTACCTTTCGACTCTGAACAACCAGGGTTAACCAGTAGCTATTCTCAAAGGTCAAATGGCTCGTTTTCATCTCAACAATCCTCATCAAGTATCTCTGGTCCTCAAACACAAGTCAAATACGATCGTAGTGGTTCAGGAAGCAGTAGTAATACTCAAGGAAGTTATGGATCTAATGGCAATGAATTGAAATCAAGTTTGTCTACATCGAAGCGTTCAATTCCCAAAAAAGTGAATTATCTGAGCGATACTAAAACCACCAATATTGATGACAGTGCCATTGAATCAGAAGAAGAGGATTCGGGAGAAGAAACAGGAGCAGAATCGGAAGAAGAAACCGATGATGAATCTGAAGCTAGACAAAGACAGGAATATCGAAAGTCGATGGCAGCAGCCACCTTTAATGTTGATTTATTCGACATCGATGATCCTGATAATACATTAACACAAGTTTTGCTTTATTTGGAACATCAAACCGTACAAGTTATTTCCACCATTCAATCGTTGCTTTCAGCTATTAAGAAACCTAATGCTACTCGAGGTGATTTACGAGAAAAATCTCAAGCTATCACTGTTGTTATTTCACAAATGACTGAAGCCACCAACACATCTATGAACCAAACTCGTAATGCTCAATTAAAAGAACATGGTAGTTGGGTAGTTAAGAGCTTGGAGGATTGTTACCACCGGATGAATATTTTGTGCAAGCCAAATAACGACAAAAGTGATAGCGATTTTGCTGATAAGAATTTCAAACAAAGATTGGCAGGTATTTCTTTTGATATTGCCAAATGTACCAAGGAGTTGGTCAAGACGGTAGAGGAAGCTAGTCTCAAAGAAGACATCGCTAACCTTGATGCCAGATTGGGGCAACACGACTTGACATGATTTAAATGTTCTTGCTTTGGTTCTATAGTTGTATTTTCTATTAAGTTGTATTATGAATATTGTAGAGAGTGAAATATATAAGATTTTCCACATAATAATTGAGGTGATACGATGTGGTATAGTACAATGTAAAAGGGTCATAAAGAAGTGGTTTCACGTTCAGAAATAATTTGACGTGCTTTCTTAAATAACACTTCCTTATTTAGTTTCATTTGCTAAGTGTTCCTCATGTAATTTATATGATACAGCCCTCTGAACTATGTGTACGGTAAGTCATCCTAAACTATGCGTACAACTTTTCCTGGTGAGATTCTGGAGTCGGAGGGTATTTTGGTCATCGGATATATTATTTCGTCAAGTGACATGACCGTGTTGAATTATTAGATCAAGCCTTTGGGATTTTTAGAACGGCGAATATCAAACCAGCCGAGTTTGAAGAACTTATTATCCTTTGATCCTGCTTGGAGAGCAATTGCCTTTGAAGGAAGTCACCTTACGTACTTGGAAAGAAATTTTTGATGGAATTCGGACCGGAGTGTATCATTGGTGAACTTCTCGCCCTCATTGCCCTTCTCTTTAGGTTTGGGCTTATTATTGAAAGCAGTACTGTTTCTCCAGTTCTTTTTCACAGGCTGCTCTTGATCCAACACAACCAACGGGTTGGAAGTTTTGGCCTTGTTAGCCTTTTCTGCTTGTTCTTTCTTTTCTTTTTCCTCTTGTCTCTCTTGCTTTATTTTTGCAAGCTCAGCAAGAAGTAATTGTGTTTCATCATCCGATTCCTCAGATCCTGAGTCTGAAGGGTCGGATTCCGATTCGTTTTCTGATCCTCCCTCTTTGACTCCTTCTGTATCCTTTGCTTCTAGTTGTCCTTGAGCCTTGTTATCATTGGCAATATCCTCTTTTACTCTTCTGAGCTCTTCAAGCAACGCCTCTTCGTCGTCGCTTTCGCTTTCCTCGTCAGATCCTAACTTGAGCCGCTTGTCTTTGTGACCTTCAGCGGCTAAAAGCTCTTCTTTCAACTCTTCCACCCCTCGTTTGGCTGATTGGGGATCCACCCTGGAGCCTAAATCGTTTCTGTGTTTGAGTTTTGTTTGCAGGGGAAGGGCTCTGGCATGGGCGATGGAGTCCGCGATGGCGTTGACCTTTCCACGCTTGCTCTCGAGGGTCGGTCTGTGGTTCGTAGTCATTGTAGGGGGAAGAGATGAGTGTGATGAGAATAGTGGGGAAAATAGAGGGAGTCGCAGGGAAAGTAGCGGGAATAGTGAGAAATAGTGAGCATTTTTTGAGGAGCAGTGAGAAATAGTGAGAAATAGTGAGAAATAGTGAGAAATAGTGAGAAAGTGTAACCACAAAAATGTGAAAACAGTAGAAACAACGATTTGAATTATACTAACAGCCGGTCTCTAACATCATTTTCACCTCTATTATACGCCAAAATATCAACTAAATGATCATTGTTGTAACAGCTCGGCTGAAATGTCCAAGTGTTTCACTGGTTGGTTGCAAATTCTGTTAATTTCACTCCTCAACATACGTTTCTTTAGGCTACTGTCGATATTCAATATAGCGTAATTGTAACGGCTCAGTCCTTCGCTAGCTGGTTCTGGTCTTTACTTGACTAAAAAGTTATCGTATGTTAAAGTGAATGGTCATACGTTTCCCACAACCTCAAACTGTTTGTTCCGATTTAACCTATTAATAGATATAAGTGTTTGCATTAATTGAGAAACATGCTTGGATTGTTTGTTATTGGCGACAAGCATCCGAGTTATGAGAATACCCGATTCGGAACATCTACGCTACAAGCTTAATGGACTCAAACCTTTTGATTAGTACTATAAGCTTAATGGACTCAAACAATTAATTAATACTATTACCATCTCGTATACAACTGAAGCGTGACTGGAGTGTGTCTGATAATCGAATTATGGGGACCACCATTATTCTAAATTCCTATAGCTCAGAATCGGTATTTTTGGCTGGATCTAAGTTGTTTCTTTTGAATTTCGCCGGAATAATTATAGTAACGAAGCGAAAAGGGTAAAAAACACAGGATAAAAAGGATAAAGTGGTAACAAAACAGGGATGACAAATAGACTAAAATACAAGAAAACTATACAAGAAAACTATACAAGAAAACCGACAAAAGAGATAATAAAAAAAAAAAAAAAAGACAGAACAAATAAAATAGACATTTTCGGAAAGATTGTAAGATGTTTTGCTTCCAACAACCCCGCTCACAACACCCTTACCTAGCATCAACCTGTAGTTGTAATTCTAGGCCCCCTTGCCACTAACTATCGGGCCTCACCCAGCCGATTTCGGTATCCTAATTGAGGACAAAATCTACACTATATTGTCGAAAGGATCTTCCCCACATCCTCCCCACATTCAGACATGTCTCGATCTGTACACTCCAAAAATTAATAAAGCTTGGGCCAGAAAAGTCACATTATATCAGTGCCAATCGGGAAAACCTTCCAAGTTCAAGCCCTTAGGAACCCGAGACCACCCTCAAAACCATTTCAAGCCTGTCAAAGCCACCCAGAACCACCCAGAACCACCCAGAACCAGCCAAAATCGTGAGGTTAGTTCTGCTCATCCGCTCCTCCAATCAGGCTTCACACTAGAGACTCCGAAACCGAAGCGATCTTGTTAGTACATCCCATCCAATCCCATCCAATTCAGCTAGCTCTAGTTAGTGAATACTCGACTCTGTGCTGCTGCCAAGACTTTGTGAAGAAGTGTTAGTGACGAGTATTGATAATTTTGTATTCAGCATCTATTGACAAACCACTTGGCTCACAAATAGCTAGTGAGGATCTCTTGACCCAACTTCATCACATATTGCTACAAGCTACAAGTTCATCAATCATTTCCACCATAAAAGCTGATCCCGTCTCCCTACAAGCTCATCACATCTCCCTACAACCTAAAACTTCATCACACCTCATTACCACATTTCTTCAATTTACTTGATACCGACCCGGGCTTAACTGGTACTAATCCAATCTAGGCCAAACTCCTCGCAATGTTCGTCTTTCCAGCCTTCAACTCCAACTACAAAACCAGAAAGCGGACGTTCAATTGCTGCCAAAACTGCCGCATAAAAAGAGTCAAGTGTGAAATCACATCCACCGATTACGAGCTGGTGGGCTGTAAAACCTGCAACAAGTACAACTGGAGATGTTCACTTATCAAAAGCGCCCTGAATGATGGAAGAAGTCCCGGGCCCGCGGGGGAATACTCAGAAGAACCTTTGGACTCAGTAATTCCGTCTCCAGAAATCCTGGATTTTCCCTTACGAATCACACCAGCTTTCCTTAAGGCAAAATACAATTTCAATATCTCCAATGACTCACTCTCCTCCTATCAATTATATTACCACGGTCATCCACAGGCCGTCATTGCCAATACATCTGAAGACAAGAGTATTTGGCACGAGTCTGGAGTGTTCATTAAATCCAAGGATGAGGATAAGTATAGGGTACGAGACTTTGGAAACTCGGGTAAGGAAAAGGAGTTTTATATTCGAAACATCAATGTCTACAATTTCTTACTCACCATTAATGCATTCACATTGTCATCACAAGAATACCCGTTTGATAGTTTTGATATAAAACAGTTGATCGAGCTTTACTTTTACAAAATTAATTCCATCTTTCCCATAGTCCAAGAAAATAATTTTTGGGAAGATTTCAAATCAGATAAGGTCCAGAGCGTGTTGGTGTATGCAATGATTCTAGTTATATCTCGAGATAAAATGGCAGAGTCGATTCTAAAGAGAGTATTCTCCAAAAATAGCCCACAAGATCCCGAAAACTTCCCTCAAAAGCTTCAAAGTTTCATGTCAGATTTAGAATATAAAATAAGGCAAATCCTACTCATCTTGCCCCAATTGGGCGATACCGATAAGTTCACCAGAATGGTGACACTGATTCTCCTTTCACTTCATTTTGATTTTGATAAACTTGGTAGTGAACAAAGCTCACATGACTTAACTGATGCTATCAATTTAGCTGTATCCTTAGGTATTCATATGAAAAAACTTTCCTCTAAGATTGATCCTATTCGTGCAGAATATTCCGCAAACTTATGGTGGTGTTGTTATATTTTCGATCGATTTAACGGATTGTGTAATCAGAGAAATATGTTTATCAAACAAGAAGATTTCAATGTGGATCTTCCTTATAATAATATTAATCTTTTGAAAATGGTACAATTGGCCCGATCGTTGGAGAATATGTTTTTGGCAATATATACTCCATTTCATGAGTCGAATCCTTCAGAGTCTCTGGCTAAAAATTTGATTAATTCACGGTATACCATGTTTAATGTTGATGAGTTTCAAAGACTTGAATTTGAATTATGTGATCAGGAAAGAGCTAGTGGTCGTAAGATTTATGAATCTAATGGTAATGCTAGTGATTATGTTAGTAACACCATTCATTTTCTTTCGAGATTGGTTAACAATTCGATTATTATGGGATCTCAAAAAGCAAAATACGATAATTCGCTGATTCCAAGTTCCATACCTGATGAAATTGCCATGAAAGCATCCATTAATATTGTGAAATACTTTAAAGAAATCCAAGAGGATTATATCTTGAACATCCCTCTTATTCCATGGTGTGTTTCACTTTCCATGGCTATTTCACTCAAGAGAAGAACGAAATCTTACTTCAAGGAATCTACCGTAACCAATACGAAATATGAATTTGAACTAGAGGATTATTTGGAGCAAATGACAAAATTTACCAATACGTGGTGGTTTGTGGATGAGATGTATAGACTCACAAAAGACTTCATTGATAAGTTGGCTACCAAGGCTCAAAAAAGAAGCAAAAAGAGGAAAAGCACAACATCTCCAACATTCAAAATTCATAAAACGCCCAGAGTGGAATCTGCTCGATCCACTCCAACTAATTTTACTCCTGTGTCAAAGGCTGACTCCATTCCTTCATTCCAAAACATCCTACATCCTGAACCAGTAGCTGAAGGGGAAAGACGGGTGAGTAGTACCGAATCGCCACTGATGACGGTCAGTTCTAATGATTTGGACTATGATCAGTATTTTGATTCCATGCAAATTGACATCTTTAATTATGATTTCTTCAAGGACGTTCCCAATGCTATAAACATGCTCAGCTAGATTGGTGGGAACAGATTATACAGAGAAAGAGGATCAGTAATAAAATATAAGGGCCAACTCTTTGAACCATTCAATAGCTTCTGTTTTAACGCTTCCTTAGAAGCTTTTGTTAGAGCTCAAAAACACGGTTTGATCGACTTTGACAGAATTGTTATCTTGAGAACCATCTCCAACTTCATCAGCCCACCTCCTTCAATGACTAACGACACCGTAAACTGGTTTAACAACAACAAACAAGCTGGTATTGAAAGTGCCTTAACAAACTTGTACAACACTGGTCACCCATTGATCAAGGGTATCCTTACCAGCTGGTAAAGTGTTTACGCATGGGGTAACAAGTACGAATTTCCAAAACTCGTGGGTGATATCTACGGTCCCTAGGTGGCTCTCCGGACTACGGTAAACCATCTTACTGGAAGTAGATCCTTTGCATTTTCGCAGCCATTACTCAACATTAAACCATTAGCATTAGCATTAGCATATTTAGCCTACGACTTCTGAACATTTATATGATACATGAGTGTTTCAATAAAGTGGAGACTTTCAATGAACTGTAGATTGGTTAAAAGTAACTAATTCTGGATTATTAATTTCGAAAAACACTTCATAACTAATTTACAATATTTGTGTAGGCTATTCTACTCTTACTTTTATTGCCAATACTTTCGTAAGATAATAAAACTATGATATTTCTTGAGTGATCTATTAAATCAGATCGATTCTCGGCCCACCCTTACCTTCATTATAGAACGTTTTGTTTTATTGTACTTATCAGTATTCTCTGAACTAGCTACAAATCATTATAATTGTATGATTGTATAATTAATAAACTAGTCTATGCTAGTGGTTACTCACCATCACTCTCAATTTCGTCTTCCCATCCCTCTTCATCGACCTTTTGAGGTAATAATTCATTCATATTTGGGCCTCCTAACTCCTTCAAAAGAACTTGAACTTGTTCAGTAACTTCTGGATCATTTTCACCTTCACTATTGATGATTTTATATGCCAGGGTCAAGGTACTTTTGGCTTCTGATAATAATGCTTTAATTTCTTCGTTTGTAGAATTCTTCAATGTGGTTATTTCGAGATCTCTATAATCTTCGACTTGTAAGGTTTCTGAATCGACGTAGATTTTTTTGGCATTAAAAATGTTGGCCAATGCTTCATAATAGTATGGCTCGAGAATGCTTTCATTAACATCTTGGATGCTAGAAGAAATTTCTATGGTGGTGTCATATAATTCCAACTCAATGGCAAATTTGGCCAAGGTTAATAAAGGTTGAATTAATTCAATATATTCCAACCCCACTTCAAAAGAATCTGATTCTTGGTTATCACCATCCTCTCTGATTTTATTAGCAGACTCTTCAAGGGTAACCTTTTTCTGTTTGAAAATGGACCAAGATTTTATTAATGCTTCTGTTGCTTCTTGAGGTCTTTGTTGAGAGATTCTGATCGATGATAACAAACTCAAAGCCTCGGGGTTTTCTGAGTCCAAACTCAAGGAATAATTTATAAGTTCATCACATTTAGATTCGGCTTCAGGTTCCATACATAAATCAGTCATCCAAATTTCAATTTTAGCAAAGATTCCTTGATTTAATTTTTTGATCACATAACTGGTCAATGCTTGCTTAGTAGTATAGAGTTGTGACAATTCCACTAATATCACATCATCTTCTCCTGAATCATTTTCAATTAATTTAACTTGATTATTTAATTTGTTCAATCCAATATCAAGTAAGTTTAATCCGTCTTGACCACCTATGATCTGACCAAGATAAAAAAACTTCTCCACTCCTAATTGAGCCTCTGAATCCAACCCACAAGCTTTGGTTAATACTTCATAAGCACTTTCCACATCATTATTCTCCAATAAGGTCTCGCCAAAGATTTGAAGAAAGCGAACATCTTCGGTGTAAGGCTCGAAATTTTGCTGGAGAAGAGTCAACGCAGCCTCTGCTTGAGATGACTGCAACAACGCTTGGGCCTTGGCCACAAGTTCTCCTATAGGTAATGACATTAATGAAGAAGAGTAAAAATTTTGGGATGAGATGATTACGTCATCTGGACCAGGTCCTTCTACACAACTACACCCACCAAACGGTTTCCAAAAGGAGAAGATCCAAGTGGCTGTGGCTTTGAAAAGGTCCCCTAGTGACAAGCAACAAGTGACTGTGAAAAATCAACGGGAATTATCACAAGACTATCACAGAGAAACATTAACTCACATTTCCACCACCCTAAACTATCACAATTAAGACATCATAGACTTCTATTAAATCGAATTCCATGCTTCACAAAGGTTCATTGAAAAGAATTTTAGGCACCATAATTTTTCACTAAACCACTGATTTTCCGTTCGACTCATACACTCAGTTGACTCTAAGATATTGAAGAAGCTTTGACTAGCGAAATACACATCGAAATCATCACACACTATCATCATGATCTCATCGGAGCTCGCTCACAGCATCACCCAGGAGTACTACATTCTCCATCTCATCTACCATCGAAGCAAGAACCAACACCGAGTCCAGAAATGGTGGCAGTACCTCAACATAATCCATCGAAAACTACGCAAAATCGTCAAGCTACTTATTGATGTGGAGATGAAAAGCAATCCGTCCAAGGACCAGCAGATTCTCGAGACTGTAAACTACTTGATAACAAAAGTGTTCAAGAAAGCGTACTATGAATATAATGGGATATTGGCATTGGGTCAGTTTATCAATCTTGGGTTTGCATTACTAGGAAATTTAAGTAAACTCTACGGGCTATTTATGGAGATTGAGGGAGTGAAAGAACATATATCTCGATCACAACAGGTCCCAGAATTGGAAAATACGTCTAGGACTCAACTGATGCCAGTGCTGAAAATCACCAATAGTTGTCATGATGATTATGGAGAGGAAGTGGATTTCGAACAGCCCCAAAGAAAGAAGCAAAAGACAGAAAAAGTCATAGACAATATTGAGACCTTAGAGAGTATAGATGTTGCCAAAAATCATCCCACCACTAGTATAGATGATATTTTTGGGAAGGAAAAGAAGAAATCTACAAACAGCATAGATGATATCTTTGGTAAAAAGAAGAAGAAGAAAGAAAAGAAAAAGAAAAAGAAGAACGACATTGATGATATATTTGGATTCTAATCCTCTTTTGAGCTCTCCATAGCAATACTACCCAAAAGATTTTCACGAGCAATCCATGGAGTTTTACGACATTCCACCTCCAAACTAATCCAAACAATGCAACTAATTTTTAATATTTTCAATGTAGCACTCCACTCGTTCATTGTTGCTATCAACATCCCCATTTTACAATTAATCTACACCCTTTAATATTGTCACATACACTCAATACAGACTTTTTCTGAAATAAACATACCAATAAAATAATTTCTACCCAATAAATAAAGCTGAAGAATAAAATTAAACAATGCTGTTGCTAAATGGAACAGACGACGAACAGGACACACACATGAGTTAATATACAACTATTGTACTTTTTGATTAGTTATACATCACAGGATTAGAGTTATTATACATTGGATATTGTTGTTGGATTGGAACACATTGTTGGCTTTGTAATGGTTGATAGGTCATGTGTTCGGGATAATCCTGTGCTTGGAATTCTCCTTGATGATATTGAGGTTGATGATATGATTGCTGTTGGAACTCTTGGGTTGGTGTCACTTGAGTATCCTGATCGAGGTTGTTTCTAGCATTATTATGAAGTCCACGGTTAAGATTGTTGACGGCATGTTGAGCCTTCATGAATTCAATAATCTCATTAAAATTATTGAAAGTGGCATTGTTTAATTGATCGATATCCAAACAAAATTGATCATCATCAAAAGAACCGAATGATGGCATTGGTTCTCCTCCCATCTCATAATGATCGATATGAGTTGGTTGGAATGATTGAGAATATAATTCTTGTGAATATTCAAGATTGTTGGATAACATTGAAGGTTGCTCTGATTGTTTATAGATAACCGGAGATTTGGTCTCATTTATAGATGAGCTGACAGAAACAGCGGGAGAATTGGATCCATGTTTGTAGTTATAGGTAGAGTTATTATTTGAAGTCATGGGAATAGGAGTGCCATTGGAAGCAGAAACAGGAGTTTCCATGGCCGGCGTCGAACATTCACCTGAAGTTTGACTGTGTATATTCTTTTGAGCTGCAACCGCATTAGCAAGGGCGAAATGTTTGGAATAGATACCACCATTCTTTTCAAGTTCCTTTTGTTGTTGCTTAGTCAATTGTTTTTTCATTCTATTCTTAATTCTTGATTTACCCTTAAACCCAGCAGGTAAGAATTTACATTCAGCACCTTCAACATGAAGTTCACACCAAATTTCTGCGTTTGGGAAAGTCTCACCACACATAGAACAAGATCCAGCAGACTTGGCTCTTTCTTTGGTTTTAGTACCCTTTGGATATTTGAAATGTCTTGATTTCAAGTGGGTTTTGTAGGTGTCTCTTCTAGAGAATCCTCCATTAGGGTGACACTTGTGAGTTACGTTGTTTTCATCTATAAACACGCTGAATTCGTGGAAAGGACAAGAGTAAGCCTTTTTACTAGCGTGCTTCTTTAAATGACGAGTCAAGTAACCTCTGATCTTGAAGGTGGCGTCACAGTGAGGACACTGGTGGATTTTGCCATCGGGAACCCCAAATGAGGAATCACCAAGGGCAATATCATCAGACGACGAACACGACGAGATAGAGCCTGAATGGTGTTGGTGGTTGAGATGTTGTTCGTTGGGGGTGAAAGGCGAGGAGTGTGAGGTGCCTGGGGTATTGGCTTCCTTTTTAATGGATTTAATTTTGTTGTTAGCCGAAAGAATGGAGTCGTTGTTTGAAGAGTTGGATATGGTGGGAGACAAGTTGATTTCTTCATCGTCATATACATCATCGTCATAATCGTTGGTAAATTGGGGTTGAGAAGTATGCTTGAAGTTATCGAGCTCATGAGCTATGCCTTCTTCAGAGAACGCCCATTCGATTTCACCATGTTCATTTTTGAAGGGCAAAAGCTTTGTGGTTAAGCCTGTGGAACATGGACGAGCGTAGAAGCCGTTCTGGTGATCAGCTGGCACGTCTTCAGCGATTTGAGATGGAGTTATGGAAGGAAACAAGTCGGTTTTGGATCTGAGGGATTTTCTACGTTGTTTCTTGGGTTGATTGTTGATATGGTGAGAAAGTTGGGAATCGGAAGGAATGACAAGGGATTCAGGGAAGGGTACCATCAAAGCAATAACATATGAAATACCCACTTGTAAAAGGCGTAAAGCGATAGCCACGAAAGTCATGGAAGCAAAGGTGGAGGTGGTGGAGGCAAAGGTGGAAGCCGGTACCACGGGCTTTTGATTAGAAGGTGACATGATAGTTGAAAAAAAGTTCTTGAACCCCCAAAACTAATCAGTAAGTATTAAAACAACTTTTAATCAAACACTTGCTATGGGAGACGGCAAGTTCAAAAAAACTGGTGATAGGGGATGAATTTTGAGGCGGTGCGCACAGGGAGAAAAAATTTTCTGAGGTTAGCGAAAAGATTAAGGCAATAGATTAGCCTAGTTTAATCAAAAGAATTAGTGTGATAAATTGATTAATAAATGGTTAAGGGAGGATCACCGGAATTAAGTATCAAAGTAGCAAGTGGGAGGTGGTGATGGTCGGGTGCAGGGCTCGAGTCGTGATCACAAAAAAACAATGTCTCACGTGGAATAGACGATCAGGACAAAGGCGTGTCCAAGCCATGGAATATATTGTTATTTGGGAATACCCACGGTGCGCTTCCCCATATTGTTATCAGTAAATCGCCGTACGAATGGTAAAATGTCTATCAATCACGTTCTGATCATTATCAGCTATGGATTTTTTTGTTAGTGGCTCGTTCCTTTTTTTCTCTCTCGCTACAGCTGCCCCGCACAACTGGTGCACTATTTTTACTGGATAGGCGGCACCATACATTTGTAGAGAGGGAGGGGGCGAGGGTTGGAGGGTGAATAGGGGAATTCCGAGACCACCGAGCCGAGTCGTTATGGTGTCAGTGCTACGTCAAACGGTACCGAATGAGTCGGATAAAAAAAGGCAGCGGGTTGGTCCACGGTGTGCTGTACTGGTCTACCCATTGAGGGCCAATCTGAAACGTCTTACGGTAGAATCCATACGCCCCATCGTCTCAAATCAATACCACTAATTGTCCAGTGTTGGGATACTTTTTTTTTTTCGCCGAAATAAGGTTCAGATATGCTCGCAAAGTTAACTGCCGAAACGCGTAGATCGCACAAGACACTGCCTGGTGAGTTATCGTAGTGATTTTAGTTGAACTAGTGAATATTTATGGTCCATACTACAACCATTTAGAGGGGGGCTTATGTGGAGGTTTTTGGCCAGCGGACGGTAGACTACTGGCACACACTCTCTCTTCTATTTGGTGGGTAGTTGTAGTTGCCATTCCAATTGTCTTTTTCGTTCTTTTTGTCGTTCCATTTGGTCTAGGTTTCCAACCTTAATTTAAGGTTAGTCAATCACAGTTTTTTGTCTGTCCAGACCAAGCCGAGTCCCCACTTCCCCCGCTGTAAAAACTTACTAAACGGTATAATTGTGTATCAACATGTTGAACCCTGTAATCGAACACGTCTAACCGGATATACCAATGAAACCTCTGTATTGACTCTGATTCTGGTCCTTGACAATATTACTAAAACTGTTATAATGCTCACAAATAAAATTTATAAATCCTCACAATTCTTTAATTTGTACTTTTGGTATTATTTGTACTTTTGGTATTATTTGTACTTTTGGTTATTATTAGTACTTTGATTATTATTTCTATTATTACTAGTAAATTCTGATTGTTGTTATTATCCTTGATATTATTATCACCATTCACTTCCTCTTTTTACTTACTTTACCAAGATGAATTTCATTATATTAAGGTTAAGCTTCTGCTTCTCGCTCTACTGAATACTGTTCTTCCTAACATATTCCTTATCACCCACCATCCCTGCTCTACTCATCTTGGTCTCACTCACTCTATCACTACAATCTACAATGCCCTCTTTCCAACTTTCTTCGTCTGTACTTACCTCTCCACTGTTTCCTCACCATCTCATCGATCTTTTTTGACTCAAGCGGTCTCACTTTTCTCTACCTCATCACATCTCATATCTCCACCCCCCACCCATGTCGTCTGACCCCATCCCTCTCGATTCGTTCTCCCATCCCCTGGTCAGCCGTATTGGCGAAAAATTCTGGTTCCACGAAACTAGTGATGCGTTTCCAGGACAGTCGTTCGGTCTCGAAATCGACGCCGTATTGTACCACACTCAGTCCCCATTCCAGGATATCCTTATTTTCCGTTCCACAAACTACGGTAACGTCTTGGTACTCAACGGTATAGTTCAGTGTACTGAAAGAGATGAGTTTGCCTACCAGGAACTCATCACTCACGTCCCCATCATGGCCCACAAAAACCCAAAAAATGTGTTGGTGATCGGAGGGGGCGATTGTGGAGTTCTCCGTGAGCTCGTCAAGCATGTCGAAGATGGCTCCGTTAAATCTATCACCATGGTGGAAATCGATGATATGGTCATCAAGCTACTGACTAAGTTTTTACCAAATATGGCCCGTTTCCATAATCATCCAAGTGTCGATTTAAGAATTGAAGATGGATTCAAGTTCTTGAAAGAGACTACTGACAAGTTCGATGTCATCATCACCGACTCCTCTGATCCAGAGGGTCCAGCTGAAGAGTTCTTCCAGGAATCATATTTCAAATTACTTCAAAACGCCCTTACACCTAACGGAATTGTTATAATGCAAAGTAGTGAAAATATTTGGCTCAACTTGCCGTACCTCCAGCAACTCTTGACCAAGGCCAGACTTGTATTTTCCAATGTTGAATACTGCCAATGTTACATGCCATCTTACACCTCGGGTCAATTGGGACTTGTGGTTGCAACCAATGACACTGTGGACTTGAAACAACCGGTAAGACGGTTTGATTCGGACAAAGAATCCCAATTGTTCAAGTACTACAGTGGAGATGTCCACCTGGCCTCGTTTGTGTTGCCTACCTGGGCCAAAAATGCCTTGAACCACTAAATATTGTACTATGATAAAGTTGGATTGCCGATCCCTTGTGTTATTGTTATAGAGATACAAGCAAAATGGCAATTTACAATTTGCTCTTCACGGAACTTGTTAATTTCAACTATGGTCGAATTCGACGAGGTGAATTTTTCAATACGAGCTGGTCAAGTCTGGCTAGTTAAATCTGGCACACTTTTAATTTTCCAGCTCGCTAGAACTGTGCCTGGTCTTGTTCCAGCTAGTTAACTTTCAGCTTGGTTGTGATTAGATAATTTTCACATCATGGTTCGGTTGTGAGCCAACCCAAAATCAGCGTACCGCGGTTACTTATCATCGTATTGTTTGTTTCATCACACCATGCTTATCTGGTAAACAATAGGAAATTGCCGTGTGCCGGTAGCGCGATTCGGTCTTCATGTAAATAGATAGGACCAAAAGTATGCTTTTGTCTGATTACAATGTATTCTTGATTGTAGGGTAAAAATAGGTTGGCTCGTAATCTTGCGGTGAATTCTGCTCGTAATTGAGACTGTTGACTGGATAATGGGAATATCCGCATCACATATCCGCGATTCTTAGTGATATTGCACATTCAAAGAAGGGGTTGAATTGAACAAAGTAAGAGTTGAACCAAAGGTGGGTGGATTCAGAATTAAACCAAAAGGGAGTGGATTCAGAATTAAACCAAAGGTGGGTGGATTCAGAATTAAACCAAAGGTGGGTGAATTCCACCAAACCAAAAGGTGGGCGAATTCCACCAAACCAAAAGGTGAATGTAAATGGTCTACAACAAATATTTTAGACTCAGGTTGCCAGTCAAAACATCATCAAGTCGTCATGAGAGGCAACGAGCTACAGTGACTTGTCTTGTCTTGTCTTGTTGTCTTGTCTTGTGACTTTCTAGACTAATAGTTACCATGTAGAACAGTGTACGCACGGTAGAGGTGATGGAAATCACCACTAATCCGGTGAGGGTTCCGGTGGAGATCGCAATACCTCCAAACCTCCAAACCTCCAAACACTACTCCATATTGTAACAGAAAACGGAGTTATTCTACACATTGTCTCATATTGTTTTTCCATTAGCAGTAAACATTTAGAATCTTCACATTCACTAAAAGGAGCATTACATTAATTTTCTGTTTCTAGAGAGCATGTTTGAGGAAGAGCAAAACCGCTCAACAAAACGCTCAACTCGACAAATCCTCCAAGCCAACTAAAACACTGCGGTTTGAAACAAACCAAACCCATTCCTTATTCTTAGCCAGTCTTTAGTAGTCCATCGTAGACCAGAGCACACCACGAATAAGCACTCGTCGAGCACCCATTTAGGAAGGAGCCAAAAACTATTACGGCCATTAATATCCATTACTAGCCATTTAGCCATTAATAACATTGCTAGCCATTTAGCCATTTAGCCATTGATAGATACAATCACGTGGAGGTAAAGTACGTGGCCGCTACAGCACTTTCCGCCTTTCCACCAACTCCCCAACTTCCCCCCTCCTGATCCTTCTCAAGCCTCTCACCCAAAGAAGTGACCTCACCCTTTGGCGCGGCCACGTGACCGTTCTCGACATCCACCAACAACAACAACGTTTTAACACCTACACTACTACATAAACACGACCCACCATGTCCTCAAACGTAGAGGATGAAGAATACGCATCCAACATCGATGACCAGCTCCTCAGTGCCGCAAAATCCGACGGGGTGGTTTCTCATGGGGAATTGGATGTCACCAGAGCCAAGTTGGAGCAAATCGCCCATGCTGCTGCCTTGTCTGACCGTCCTGGTGTAGTGCAGTCTGGAGCTCGGAGTAAGAGCGAGAAGCCCAACATAAACAAGCAGTTTCAACAACAACAACAGGCACAACAACATGCACAACACGCACAGATTGCTCTGGAGGCTCATCTTCATCATTATGGTCAACAAGATGTGGATGATTCGGAATATAACATCCAAATTCCTGAGCCTATTATTGACTCCAAGCTGAGAATTTATCCTGTCACTGAGAATACCATCACCGCTGAAGGAAATCTTATAACCAGACCTTATCCTGAGCAAGTTTTTCATAATAGAGAAGATTTGAATGAATTTATTCAAGAATTTGCCAGAGATAATGGATTTGGGGTGGTTATTGCTCATTCTAATAAAAAAGCCATTTACTATACTTGTGAACTTGGTGGTAGATACAGACATAAGAAGTCAAAGAAGGATGTGGAAGAAAAAATTGATAATGGATATTTATTGGATCCTAATACAAAGACCAAAAAGTTAAAATGTCCATTTTCTATGACTGCTAGTTACAAAAAATCTACTAGTGTATGGACTTTGAGAACAACCTGTAATGAACACAATCATCCTCAATTAGATCCATTATCTAATCATCCCATGCTCAGAAAACGGTCTGATGAACTTAACTTATTGATTTTAGACTTGTACAAAGTGGGAACAAAACCCTCACATATCGAATCTAAAATCAAAGAACAATACCCTGATGTACTCATCAAAAGAGAAGATATTTATAATGAAATTAGAGGGTACAAAAGAAAAATTAAGAAGCAATCTTCAAGATTTGGTCCTCACTCCAACAGGATTGCTCAATATAAGAAGAGATCGGGCGAAGATGATGAAGCTGCTGTGGCTGCAGCTGCGTTCTTGAATGGGACAAATGACGATACAAACGAACAAAGTGCTGATGCTCAAGTATTACAATACGAAATGCAACATCAACACAATCAACATCAACAAGAAGAATTTCAAAGGCAGTTCAATCAAGCTGCCGTGGAGGCTGCTCATCAACAACATTTAGATGATCATCATTACCAACAATACCAACAACACCTCCAAGAGCACGGACTTCAAGATAACGATAGCACCGCTGCAGCTGCCATTGCTGCCGTGGCCAACGTGACGCGCCACCATCCCCACCATCACCATAATGACTCTGGCGACTTGTCTATGGATAACATCGACAGCAGGTTAGTTGGCGAATAGTTTGTTTAGTTCCTTCTCTATCATGTATTTGTTTTGTACACTAGTTATTATATGAAATAAAATGTAGCTTCAAAGTTAGTTGAAAAGGTATGGTGGTAAGTTATAAGTCCCTTGGTCGTATTTGCACGAATGATTTATAGCCAATTTTATGTTAGAACTTCACCTTCACTATTCAATTAGATTATCAGCTGTATTTAAAACATTCCTTTAATGATGTGCTATTTTCCAAGTTATACTCCTATGAAATAACTACTGTTACCAACCCATTTATGATATGGTAATTTCGAAATGATGAAATGAATTAGATGGGCCTTGAAAATCAGTTGGATCTGCTCATGAGTGGTTTTATCTACACTGACTGATACCGTTGGCATATTGTACCAGTCACACATCTTAATTTTACTTGTACCATAATATATTGGATATAACCTAACCTGTCCACAATAAAGAATGAAATAAAAACATGAATGCAAATAAAGACAAACCAGGTAACTTCACATACTACTTAATAATTCTAACCCTTGAGTTCTCTCTTCAAACAACTTGGCTAATTCCCCCACTTTTCTTCCTCTGATTACAGGTCTCTTGACTGGAACCGTGAGTTCACCCATGCTAAATTGTGGTGGTAACGATTTAGATCTTGAATGCTGGTTGTTCACCTTTTTCGTGGTCTTAGACTCGAATTTGTACTTCTGAGGCGGATATTGTAAGAAAGTATTTGAGACATCAGTAAGTTTCTTTATCGGTATTTGAGGACCTGTATTGTTAGCACTGCCATTGGAGTTTGCCGTTGATGCCACTGTAGCAGCTGATGAGGCTGATGAATGAGATGAATAACCTGAAAACATCGAATCAGAACATTCGTTTCTGGTGGGAGAAACTGATCTAAGTGAGGTCACAGATTTGGGAGTATATGGAAAATGCTTGTCTGGACTGGAAGTTGGAGTTTTGAAATGAATTTTGGGGCGACTGGTGGATTCTAAAATATTGGAGGTGTTGAGGCTCACACGGTAATTGTCTTCTTGTTCTTCTTCCTCTTCTACTTGTGCTTCATCTACCGTTAAGTTATAACTTAAGTCATAAGAGGCATCTAGCTTCTGAGATTTCTGTTGGTTTACCTCTTGGTTTGTCGAATTGAATGATAATTTTGGTTTTAAGTGCTCCCAGTTTTCCAATACATTCTTGAAAAACCGGGTTATGATGGAAATGTTATCTTTGTTATGGGAAGAAATAAGTTCATGACTAAGGCAGTAGCTTAAACTTTTGGATAACGACAATGGGGTGTGTTTTGTGGCTTCATGATTGCTCAATATTTTGTGAGACAAATCACAAATTTGAATTAACAACTGACCAAACTCGTTGGTAGGGTCTTTTGAATGATTGGTAAGAATTTGTTGATAAGTTTCCAAAGTATAGTTGTAATCATCTTTGATAGGTAAGGGAATCGCTTGTATGGGTATCAAAGGTTTAGACAATTCCATGACTATTCTCTTGAATCCAGTAGATATACAGTATAAATCCCAATCATTGATCCATATCAACTGGTTTCTATTTATACATTGGAAAAATATATCTGTGTTGACCTTATTACCTGGTTTATGGAACAATAACTCCACCTTATCCCCATAATTGTTGATGATATTAAAGATTTGATAAAAATGATGATAGAATACCGAGTTTTGAGGACTGAGAGTGGTATATGGATTGATGAGAGGGGTCAACCTCATGGCTAATTTTATTTCTGATTCAATCAATAAGTTATGCTTGTAAATGTTCAATGATATTTTTAAGTTTGTGATGTCGACGTAATTACTCAATTGCGACAAACTGGAACAATTTATGATGACATTCTTAGCCAAACGAGGAGAAGATCCAGACTCCGACACCACCAAATCACTGAGGTTGGTGATTGTGAAAGTATCGATTAATTTATTCAACTGAGCAATGTTTTTCTTGGTCATATTATAGTTAGCAAAGATTTGGGTGATGGATTTGACAAACCAACTATCATGAACAGTAATGATTTTGGCCAAGTTATTCAAGTTGGTGTTATCGGCCAAAAACGTCTTGATAAACTTGATACCCCAGATCCAGCTGATCTTGTTAAGACCACAGCTAAACATGATCAACACGTAGGGGATTCGGGGAAGAACGGTCATAAGGGTGGGGATAAACTCCTCATAGTTGATGGACTCGGGCGAAGGAAGAAAGGAGGTGTCAAAGATGTAGATAGGAAGGTTGGACGTGGGGTCGAGAACATCCGACTTGAAGAGGATTCTGTCCATGCCTCTGAACGAATTGAGTTTGGGATTTTGGAGGGTGGAAAGTGAAATGTGGAGGTTGATGAATGGATGTTTTTGGTGAGGGTTGAGTTGTGGAGGTTGATGTTTATGAAGGGGTTCAGAGTAGTTGAACGGTCTGGACCGTGTGATCCGTGTTGGGGTAACTTAATGGGCAAGTAATAAACAAGCGCGTGGATACGAGTAGTGTGAGACGAAGGGGCGAATTTAGAGTCTGGGGTAGAGGTTTATGATCTGTGTTAATGTTAACTAAGCTAGAGGAGATTGAACCGATTTCAGCCAATTTGCTGAATTTGGATCTTTGAAGTTTATTGCAGGGGCTAAGATGAATTTTTTTTAGGTGTTGTACATATCGATATTTTTATTGTGATAGGTCCAAGTTTCAAACTATCAACAACGCGTATGGCTATAATTGTATAAAGAGAAATGGAACCAAAGATATTTTCATTTGGTGGTTCTTGATATTGCCCCTAATTCTTGTGATATTGGCCTTTTTGTACTTGCTGTATATCCATCGAATGGCTTGATTTCTGACAAATTTCATCACCCTAAGGCTCGTACTAAAAACTTCCATACAAATATCATTAGCTGGGAACGGTAATGGTATTACAAATTAATTTACTAATAGCATCTGTTACATCACCGTACTAGCCACAACCATACTAAGATGATACAAGTTGGTTTGGTACGGTTTAATAAATCGTAGACAACAACATAACTAAATATAACCAGATGCTACTTATGGCCACTAAAAGAATTTATGAAAATGATTAGATCAACGTGGCTGCGCTAGACGTAAAAAACTCTACCCCAAAGAACTCAAATAAGTGAACAATCACTCACTGAACAGTTTCAGTTTTATCTAATTCGATGTGTCCTCATTAGTGCTGATCTCCTGAACACATTTAATTTATCACACTGTGCTCGCAATTGTCTGTTCTCTCACTGTCAAGTCTCTTTTTTTCTCGCTACACTCACCCACTTCTATCATTTTTTCTCGCTAGCCTCATTCCTAACCTCCCACTGCTGTCTCTTTTTTCGAGAAACTCGCACGCCATCTGAACCTCTCTCTCGCTACACTCCGGCCTCTTTTCCTCCCTACGCTCTCTCACTCGCTCACTCCACTCACGCATTTGCCATCCATTTCACCATACCATTTTATCAACCACATCATGGCCCCCACCAAAGAAGAGGTCACCCCTCCTAAGAAACAACCTCCTAAAGAGGAGGAATTGTCGGAAGAAGACCAACACTTGAAAGATGAGTTGGAATTGCTCGTGGAACGTCTCAACGAACCCGACCATAAACTCGAATTCTACCAACAGTGTCTTGCCACTTTAAAGACGTTCATCAAGGACTCCACCACTTCTATGACCGCAGTTCCCAAGCCATTGAAGTTCTTGAGACCTCACTATCCCAGCTTGACTGAGTTGTATGGTCAATGGACCCAAAAGCCCGAATACACCTCTATTGTCATCAAACTTGCTGATGTCTTGTCAGTATTGGCTATGACTTATTCGGACGATGGTAAGAAGGAGTCCTTGAAGTACCGTTTGTTGTCGTTTGACGAATCAGTGTCTGACTGGGGTCATGAATACATGCGCCATTTGGCTTTAGAAATCGGAGAATCTTACCAGGAAAACTTGGGCTCTGAAGATAATGCCATCACCCAGTTGGTTCAATTAGCGTTGAAAATCGTACCATTCTTCTTGAAACACAACGCTGAAGCCGATGCCGTGGATTTGTTACTTGAAATCGAAAGTATCGATAAATTGCCTCTGTTCATGGATGAAAGTACCTTTGCTAGAGTTTGTCTTTATATGGTCAGCTGTGTACCTTTGTTGTCACCTCCAGATGATACATCGTTCTTGCAAACTGCCTTCACCATTTATTTGTCTTATAATCAATTGCCTCAAGCTTTGACCTTGGCCATTAAGTTGGATGATGAAAGTTTGATTAAACAAGTGTTTGAAGTCACTAATGATGAATTGATACATAAACAGTTGGGTTTCATTTTATCCCATCAAAATAGTAACTTTAAATATCCTGGGGATAATCCTGAGGTTCAAGAAACCATTTCAAATTCAAAGTTACATGAGTACTATGCTTACCTTGTCAAGGAACTCAACTTGTTGGACCCTAAAGTACCTGAAGATATTTATAAATCTCATTTGGAGAATGCTAAGTTTGGTTTGGGTACCTCCGGCTCCATCGACTCAGCTAAACAGAATTTGGCTACTGCATTTGTCAACTCCTTTATCAATTTAGGTTATGGGACCGATAAATTAATCCAAACTGAAGAAGATAACAAGTCGTGGATCTATAAGACCAAGGGTCCAGGTATGATTTCAACAACTGCTTCTTTGGGATCAATCCACCAATGGAACATTAACGATGGTTTACAGCACTTGGATAAATATACCTACTCTTCAGATGATGAAATTAAGGCAGGTGCATTGTTGGGTATCGGAATTGTGTCCTCAAACGTTCATGACGATGTTGATGCTGCCTTGGCCTTGTTACAAGAATATGTTACCGATCCAAATAAACTTTTACAAGCATCCGCCATAAACGGTCTTGGTATTGCTTTTGCTGGATCTAGCAATGAAGAAGTTTTGAATTTATTATCTCCTTTGGTGTCCGATTCTGATATCTCTATGGAAATTTCCTCTTTGGCTGCATTAGCTTTAGGTCATGTATTTGTGGGTACTTGTCACGGAGATATTACCTCTGCTATCTTACAAAGCTTGCTTGAAAAAGACTTCACTCAATTGACTAGTAAATTTGTTAAATTTATGTCTTTAGGGTTGGGTTTATTATATATGGGTAAAGCGGATCAAGTGGAAAACGTTTTGGAAACCATCGAAGCTATTGAACATCCAATCAGTAAGACCTTGAAGGTCTTAGTTAACATCTGTGCTTATGCAGGTACTGGTAACGTGTTACAAATTCAATCCTTGTTACAAATGTGTACTGCCAAACCAAAGGATGTTGCGGCAGAGGAAAAGAAATTGGAACAAAGTGAAGAAGATCAAAAGAAGACTGAAGTCAAAGAAGAGACTACTGATGAAAGCAATGATGTTGATATGGAAGATACTGAATCAACTGAGAAGAAATCAGATGAAAAAGCAAAACCAGAAGAGACTGAAGAAGATTTGGAAACTGAAGAAAATGATGAAGAAGATAGTGACGAAGAATTATACCAAGGAATTGCGGTGTTAGGATTGGCATTGATTGCCTTGGGTGAAGACATCGGCCAAGACATGTCATTGCGTCATTTCTCACATTTGATGCACTATGGTAATTCATTGATACGTAGGGCTGTCCCATTAGCTATGGGATTAGTCTCCACTTCCAACCCACAAATGAAGGTATTTGACACATTGTCTCGTTACTCGCATGATCCCGATTTGGAAGTTGCTCAAAATGCCATTTACTCCATGGGTTTGGTAGGTGCTGGTACCAACAATGCTAGATTGGCTCAATTGTTAAGACAATTGGCATCTTATTATATCAAATCTCCTGATTCGTTGTTTATGGTGAGAATTGCACAAGGTATATTACACTTGGGTAAAGGTACATTGACGTTAACTCCATTCAATACAGAAAGAACTATTTTATCCAAGGTATCTTTGGCATCGTTATTGACGATTTCAATTGCATTATTGGATCCTAAATCGTTCATTTTGAGCGACTCCACCACTGAAACCAGTCATCAATTGTTATATTACTTAACGCCAGCTATCAAACCTAGAATGTTGGTAACTGTTGATGAACAATTGAATCCCATCAAGGTCAATGTCAGAGTTGGTCAAGCGGTGGATGTTGTTGGACAAGCAGGTAAGCCCAAGACCATCACCGGGTGGGTTACTCAATCCACACCCGTGTTGTTGAATTATGGAGAAAGAGCAGAATTGGAATCTACCGACGAGTGGATTAGTTTGAGCAACTCGCTTGAGGGAGTTGTGATTTTGAAGAAGAACCCAGATTATATGGAGGTTGAAAACAGTTAATCTAGATAATAAATCGCGTATTGCTAAGTGTAGATTAGAGAATTGGTAGAGGTGGTTTGAAGCCGTAAGGATGAGACTGAAACTGAATAATTGTAATCAAAATTGGGATACTCTTTGATTAACCATCTGAGCAAATAGAATTGGGTATGAAGATGCAAAGACTACAAAAATTGTACTACTACAAAATTGAGTATCTTGGATTGGGCCTAGATTATAGAGACTGGTTAATTCTGATAATTCCCAGAAACAGTGCAAATTTAGGAGGTGAATATTGGAACGGTATGAGCGTTTTTATTTTGAATGGTGATTAAGTTCCTACAATCTGAAATCTAATAAGATGAATTTAAATATTGAAAGAAGTATTCATGGTCGAAGAATTAGTCGAGTAATTGACAAGACTCAGTCAGTCTACAATAATCCGTACTAATAAACAGAAGAAGTTGATTTTATTGATAAATTGCAAATAATGACAAACAAATAATTCTTGTATCTCAGATATGAGGATACTTGATGGTTTAACCCTATTCAGTGAAACAACAGTAACCATTTCAAAAATCTACAAGAATGGAAAACTTCATTGTAGACGTCTTTTTTATTTTATTAATGAATCTAGTCCAACAATGAGGGAACATAACCCTAAATAGATGAAATAAAGCATGAGCTTGTATGAAGTAAGATTTATTGGAATTCTTCGGCCTTTCCAGCCATCAACAACCCCACAATCAAACCAAACAACCCCAAAACCGAGCCGAAAATCTCCACCACCAAAATCTTGACGAAAAGGGAGGTATCGGCAGCATCACTAATGGCCGCAGTAGAACCGGTAATACCCACGGCCACACCACAAATTAAATTGGTAACACCCACGGTCAAGCCAGCCCAGAAAAGAGAGTATCCAGTGTACAAGTTTGCCGGAGAATAAAGAGCATCTTCAGGCACATTGGCCAATTTGGATGAAAACACAATGGCCATGATCAAGCCATAAATGGCCACCACCTCACAGAAAATAATGGAAATCAAGTTCTTGGTGGTGATACGGGGCACCTTGACACCAGCACCAATGATGGACGAACCAGTGACAAAGATCCCCCAAGCAGCTCCCACTACTGAAAGTCCAATACAACTGGCAATACCCAAATTGGCCCAGAGATAAGGCGAGGTGGACTCCAAAAAGAGTCCGACATTGAAGACCTCGCCCGAGTTGTGGAACAAGAGGTAGCCGCCGACGACCAATGCGGACGCCACGAGAAGCGATTTAGTGACTGGCATGTTGTTGGACGAAGGTAAGTGGTGAGGTTGGGTTTAGTGAGTGAGTGGTAGATTGCCGGCATCTGGCACGTGATGCGCGCTTATTGTAGAGCCTAGTTAACTATGTAAGACCTGTTAAGAGTAGTAAGAGTATATGGTAATAGACTATAGTAAGACTATAGTAAGAGACTATAGTAAGAGTAAGGGGTTATCTAGTTAGAGTATATTTTGTAGGCTTAGTTAGGGACTGATGATTAACACAACAACCATGAGAGTTTTGCTAGAACTCTGCGAAAATCAGTGTAGAATTGATTGAGGTGATTCTACTGCTTTAAGTATGAAATGTTTGTACTACTCTTGACTATTAAAATGTTTCTTCTATCTTAACTTTTAAGTCTTCTTTACTATTAAATGTTTCTTCTATTTTAACTTTTAAGTCTTTCTTTACTATTGAAATGTTTCCTCTACAGCCTTAACTTTTGAAATTCTATGCCTTAATTTTAAATTTTTACAGCCTCAACTTTCAAATTTCCAGCCTTATCTTTTGAGTCTTACTACTTTTTTGCTACCTTAACTTTCAAATTTCTACAATTTCATCTTTTGATATTCCACAGCCGGGTATTAGGTGGCTGTGTTGATTGGTGTTAATGATTGGAGTGTACTCTAATTTGATTGGGCGATATTTTACCTACAAAACCTAGAAAAGCCGTTCATGATGGAGAAAGTTTTGATCTCAGTTTGAAAATAAATCTATTAAATTAAATGAATATATTATGTCAAAAATACAAACACTACATATGGTATTTTAGATGATTTGCTGAGTTCAATTTTTAAACCCATCATTTAATTCATTCCTTTTGTTTAGGTCAATTTTTGGTAGACCTGCTATACACGACGGCTTTCACAATACACTTTCATTACTTTACATCATCTTCATTGTGTTGTATCATTTTCATTATTCCAATAATAATTCCGTCCAGTTATTAAATCAAGCGGTGGACTTGCAGGTATATTAGATTGATATGAATATGTTTAAAATAATTAGCAAAATAAACAATAAATGCTATCATTAATAAATTGAAAATGGTGTTTATCACACGTTATTCTAAAAACATAGAGAAAACAATTCTGTACAATCAGTTATAACTCCAAATCCTAAATTAACAATCGATGAAGTTGATACCTAGAAAATGGTAAATGTATGAAGGTCTTTGGTAATGGAATCGTTAAGGGAGACAAAGTGTTTAATGCTACAGAAAACACTAGAAGGAGAAAACTACTCGAGGGAGAATCAATTACTCTAATAATGTTCTTTTATTTGTCCTAATGAAAAATGGTTTATCGTTGTTAAATAAAACATATAGTGAGAGATATTCATTTATAGCTATATCTTTATTTATATCAATTATTTTATTGATAAATGATTCCACACAGTTTTCCCTATCTATTTATTGACATAGTAATTTATAATCCAGTTTAATGAAAATTGGACAGATTTAAAACTATATATTAATTAAAGCAATTCCATATAATTCAATTATTGGAATCATCCGATGGAATCAGATGTAATCATCCCATGGAATATTAGGAGTATTTAAAGCTCTGTGATATTCCCAATCCATGCCAATTCCATCTAAATCGTATCTTTTAATAGAATTTCTAAATTGTTTGCAAATATTTGAAAATCTTCAGGTAATTGCTACAAAAGGTGTTTTTTGGTTTTTTGGTATGGTGAAAAATGTTTAGGCTAACTCAGCACTACGTGAGCCCACGAAGACGTACCTTCGCCTAAAACAACAAAACGTCTAAGCCCCCGTGATGAAGATGTTGATGTTGCATAAGTCAACGTTCCCCCATTTTCCAATACAACCATTGGTTGTGGTTGCATTGGACCCTATTGTGCGGGGCACACCTGGGTGGGAGCTCTATATATAAACCCCAGAATTAAACCCAATCACAATCTATAAACAATGTGAGTAGCAGTGGCAGTTGCTGGAGTTTAATAGTGCGTGTACTAACGACAGATGGTCAATTGGGGTATTGTTGGAGCCGGAGGAATCTCATCTCGTTTTGTTAAGGATTTGAAGATCTTGGTGAAAAATCCAAGTGGTGCCAATAAGATTCAACACAACATTAGTGCTGTTGGTGCTTCAAGTGCTTCCAAGGCAGAGAAGTTTATTGGTGATTTCATTGGTGATGGCTTTGGGACCAAGGCATACACTTATGATCAAGTGATTAATGATCCTTCCATTGATGTATTATACATTGGATTACCCCACACCCTTCATGCTCCATTTGTTATAAGAGCCATTGAAGAAGGTAAGAAGAACATTCTTTGTGAAAAGCCCGTCACCATCAACGCCAAGGAGTTGGAAGACATATTGGCAGTTGCTAAGAAGAATGGTGTGTTTTTCATGGAAGCCATGTGGTCTAGATTCTTTCCTGCTTTCATTGAATTGCAAAACAGAATTTATGGTGATGAAAAGATCATTGGTGATGTGAAAAAGGTTCAAGGTACATTTAATTGTGACTCTTCTCTCTTTCCAATCACTCCTGAACATCGTGCAGCCAACAAGAAGCTTGGAGGGGGTGCTTTATTGGATATTGGTATTTATTCAATCACCTACGCCAGATTATTCTTGGATCCACAAGCAGTTCCTTCCAAGGACTGGTCTGTCTCATCGGAATTGTTGTTGGAAAGCTTGACAGGTAACACCGAAGATGAAGTTGATTTTGTTGCTAGTGCTATTTTCACTGATAGAAAGCGTAAGCAGCAGGCTGTGGTTAGCAGTGATTTCTACGCCGAGTCAGACGGAAATCTTGTGGTGATTAATGGTACCAAAGGTACTGCAACCATCAAGGGTATTAATGATTCTCCTTCCCCATTGTCGTACAGAATTCAATTAAGCGATGGAACCGTGCACGAAAAGGATTTCGGAACAGAATTAAATGGTGGTGAAGGTTTTTGGTATGAGGCTGTTGAAGTCGGAGAGCTGTTGGCTGCAGGCCGCAAAGAAAGTGAAAGAATGTCTTGGGACGAGAGCAGAAATATCATGTGGGTACTTGATACTATCAGAAAGCAATCCGGTTTGGTTTACGAGCAAGATCAATAAGATATGTGAATAAAACAAAGATTTGACTTGATTTATGAGTTAGACAAAATGAAAAATAAAACAAAAAAAAAATTAATGTGATATGGTTGATGATTGAGATCAATAGCTAAAAACAAATTAAAGACTATTTAGTTCAATACGAATATAAGTTTGAGGTTAAGGATGGTTTGACTCAACAAATCTTGTAGGTGTAGACTTACTCCGCAATTATTTCGCAAAGTACGCGGGACCTCTGATCTTCAGTGCATCGGCCAATCACCTAAAATATCCGTTATCGACTATTCTTGCTATTTACGCGTCCCCTCTATTCTAGCTGGTAAAAATTATTATTTGAACGAAACCTGCCAATATTGAGATGATGAAGTTTACCACCCCAGGTTTCCAAGAATAACCACAACCACTTCGGGCGGTGATGAGAAATCAGTGCCAGATCTGCTGTAGAAATAAAACTCGAGCCATATAAAATTGTTGTACATTTACAATGCTTTGGAGAGGGTTTTTTTTTTGTTTTTTTTTTTTATTTTTTGGTTTTTTTTTGGTTCCATAGTAATGGAAGGTATTTTAAAAAAAAGGTATTAACTTCGGTTACACTTTAAAAACTCCGGGGTGCTTGCAACCCCCACTGTTCAGCCGCTCGTAGAGGATTGCAAAAAAATTGGTGATATTTACTACCCCAGGAGTACCCTGGAGAATGATTTCAAAGGGCATATGGTAATTCTATTGTATTGGTATCCCCCAAACATCCTCCACCTTGTCTTCACCTTCTCTTAACCATAACTTGCCCCTCATGACATCAAATCAATCAAAATTTCTTAGCCCTCCGGGGTCGTTTTATATAGGCGTGCGACTACTGGTTCCCAATTGGGATCCCGCTTGCCAACGGACTTGGTAATCTCGCCGTGCCCAGAAATTTTGACAAATTAACTTGTGGGGGTATATCGTAGATCTTACCACCAAATAACCATACTAATTAACATAGAGATCAATTGTATTGAACTTATTAGAGCTATCCAATCACATAACAACCATAATTTCACCCATTGCTAATTTGGTGATAGTGAGGGGCTGGCGCACCGCACCAGTTACCATTTTTGCACCCATCTTGACGCACCCAGAGGAAGGTGTGTCAAACTTTTAGGTGGGGAGGTTAGCCTAAAAGATGTGGGGAATAGCACGGAAATCATATCATCTCATCCCCACCACTGGCAAATTGTAACAATTTCTGGAGAGTATATAAACTGATCTCAACTCCGAATAAGTTCCTCATCAGATCTTAGACCTGTTTATTCTTTATCATGAGTCTTAAAGAAAAGTACACTCTGGAAGTTGTCACTGTCGAAGAGGAACCAGCTAAAAAATTTAGATGGAGAGTGGTTGATGACCATTCACCTAAAGAAATTTATAATTGGACCTTATACTTTACCGTGTTTATGTTTGGTATTTTAGGTGCTGCTAGAGGGTATGATGAAGGTTGTATTTCTGGTGCTACCCATCAAAAATCTTTCAAACACTTGTTTGGCCTTGATGATCCTAACAAAACCAAGGACCAGATTGCTCAATTGAAGTCTAACATTACCTCCATGGTTCAATTAGGTTCCGTGGGTGGTGCACTTCTCGCTATGTACACTGTTGATAAATTTGGAAGAAAGAGAGCTTTACAAGAAGTTTGTGTTATTTGGATCATTGGTGCTGTTATTCAAATCACTTCTAAAACCGTGGGTCAATTATATGTTGGAAGATTAATCGAAGGTCTTGCTATTGGTCAAACTACTACTATTGGTCCTACTTTTATGTCTGAAGTCTCTCCTCCTGCTTACCGTGGTTTGTTTGGATGTCTCTTTTCAGGTGCTGTCTATTTCGGTATCTTCACCAGTTATGCGGCTAATTATGGTGCTGCTAAACATATTCAAGGCAACAATAATAACCAATGGGTTATTCCTACCTCCATGAAAATCGTTTTGGCAGGTTTGGTGTTAATTGGTTCTTGTTTTTGTGTGGAATCTCCTAGATGGTTGATTAAGGTCAGAAAGAATGACAGAGCTTTACAAAACTTGTGTAAGTTGAGACAATTGCCTCCTGACCATCCTTATATTGTTTCTGAAATTAGTGATATCAACGAAGCTGTCTTGGCTGAAAAACTTGCTAATGAAAATTACACCATCTTTCAAAAATTTAAAGATCTTATTATGGTCAAGTCTGTTCGTTACCGTTTTTTCATGATTGGTTTTATGTCTCAAGTCTTGGGTCAATGGAGTGGTGCTAATGCAATTACGGTTTATGCTAACGATTTATTTAATTTCATTGGTATCAGAGGTATTGAAACCATGAAAATGAGTGTGTGTTTGGGTGTCATTAAATTGTTCGGTGCCTACTTTTCAGCTTTCTTCATCATTGATTTCCTTGGTAGAAGAAAAGCTTTGTACATTGGTATTGGTATTCAAGTGGTCACCTTATTGTATTTTGCCATTTTCCTTCAAATTGTTCCTCAAGCAGCTGAACTGGACGCTGTTTTGACTCCATCTCAAAAAGCTGCCAGTAAAGGTGCTATGGCTGCTTTGTTCCTTTCTGGTGTTGGTTGGACTATGGGTTTCAATTCTGTTCAATACTTATTGGGTTCTGAAATTTTCCCATTGGGTCTTCGTTCTTTTGGTCAATCCTTGATTATGGTTTTGCACTTTGCTAATCAATTCGGTAACTCCAAAGCGGTTCCTAAGATGTTATTGGCATTGGACAACTTTGGTGCCTTCTATTTCTTCGTGTGTGTATGTATTACAGCTCTTTTCTGGGCTTGGTTCTTCATTCCAGAAATTTCCGGAAGATCCCTTGAAAGTATGGAGGAAGTATTCAACTTACCGTGGTACCTTATTGGTAGAAGAGGTGCACAATTGTGTCCTGATACCTCAGAAGTCAAGAAGATCAACTACAACCAAAGAAATAGTGGTGAACACGGTAGCATCTTCTACCAAGATAACTTGGCCATGCAAAAGGCTAGTGAAGAACAAATTGAAAATGCTTCCTTGGACAGTAAGGAAAACAAAGCTTAGTGCAAATCATTCTTTTTTGTTGCGTTTATAGGATTATCTTAGCAGGTTTCTTTAGATAATTTAATTGTCGCATTTTGCACCCATTTTATTTGTAAACATATCCCATCAATAAATGCAATTCTTCAAATTGGCCCTTGTCACCATTGGCTTGTTACTACAAGCAGCAGCAGAGACGGTCAACATCAGTAAGTGTGATGTTATTTGACTTTCCCGGCTAAAAATTACTAACTTTAGGCGCTTCTGCAACACCATCCGCCATTGTGATCTCAGAAGATGAAGTGCCACCTTTCTGTAAAAACGATAGATTCGAAGTCCATAGCACTGAAGATCTCGCCCAGTTTGATAAATGTAAGGTTGTTGTGGGAGACATTTTTGTTAGCGGATACAAAGACCCTATCTTATCATTATACACGGTCGAGAGTATTATTGGAAGTCTTATTGTTAAGAAGTCGCTGGAACTTGTTCGGATTGAAATCCCTAATGTTTCATCTATTTCCAAGCTGTTTTCTTTGAAAGAGCTCACCTCGTTATCTTTGATTTCGCTTCCTAGTTTGAGATCGGTTCAAACTATTGATTGGAAGGTTTTACCTATTTTAAGTAGTGTTCAATTTAGCAATGAAGTCAAAAACTTGGAAAGTATTATTGTTTCCGATACATCACTTTCGGGATTTTCTGGTTTCTTAACTGAAAAATTGGAAACTTTGGATATCAACAACAATCGATTCTTGGATTCAATCAGTTGTAATGTTGAAAAGATTAGTGGAAAACTTCATATTGCCGCTAATTCTAGGGATGTCAAGGTGAATTTACCAAAGCTTACTCACGCAAACAATGTGACCATCCATGAGGTTGCTGACTTGGATTTAACTTCATTGGAGGAAGTAGACCATAACATCAACGTTATCAACAATTATTTCTCACTGGTGAAATTCTCTAAATTGAAGTCTATCGGAGGTACTCTAAACATCTTTCAAAATCATAAGTTGAGTGAAATTGAGTTTCCTTTTGCTACTGAAATTGGAGGTGGACTTGTTGTTGTTAACAATACCAAACTTGAAAAGGTGGATTTTCTTCCAAAATTGGGAGTTATTGGAGGTGCTTTGGAATTGGTAGGTAACATTAAGGAAACCAGCTTGAGGCTGTTGAAATTGGTTAAAGGAAGTGCCATAATCAAATCGTATATTGCCTCTTTTGATTGTTCCAAATGGGCCAAGAGTGATATCAGATCGGTTATTAGAGGTGGAAGAATCGAGTGTACCAATGGAAATAATGAAAGAGTGGTCTCTACTTCTCCTGAGAGTTCTTCTAATAGCACCAGTTATACCAAGATTAAGTATAGTTCTGGGGCAATAATGATCGAACCTACTTGGTTAAAGTTGTTGAAGAGTATTCTTTAAGTTTATGGGGGTTAATTATTGCTAATAAAATTATAATTAAATTTACTTAAGCACATTTTATGTGACGTATCAGGTGTTTGCTAGTAAGGGACATAACGATGTAGATCTGTTTCGGGTCCCTTAGTTTTGAGGTCAACTGTCTTCCGTTGTTTGGGTCATTTAGTATTTTAGAAAAAAACAAGTCCATTATGATTAAAGTTATAGTAACTGAACTCTTGGAAACATTTTACCCCGAAATGACGTAACATAAATTTTTGAGTGGAACTATGGTTATTTTAATGAATTAATTGCTCAATTGATTGACTAATTTTGAAGGTCTTTGTATAAGTCCTCCTTGATAATAAAATCCTTTACTTCAGGAAGTAAATGCTCCTCCCACTCTTCACCGTTCTTTATACTGGCCCTGACCTTGGAAGAACTAATTAAGCCCACATTATCGCCAAAGTTCTCGTGTACAACGATACTATTAGACCAGTGAGTTGGAATGTGTTCGTTGCCTCCGGATCTGATGTTCTCCAAGTAGGAGGATTGGATGGAATCGTTCAGCTGACCGTCATTTCGTGTCAAACAGAAAAGATCGGTAGAGTTCATGAAATCTTCCAATGACGACGATATCTTATCAGGTAAATAGTACTTGGGGTTAAAGATTCTGATAAGTGTATCGAACCCGACTAGAAATGTGAGTCTAATACCCGACACCCCCAGATGCTTCAATATCGATAAAGACTTATCCACGAACTTGGCGTGCTTGGTGATGCCGATACTTATGTTGTGTGTCAGTGGGTACTTTTTAGACAAGTCCTGAGCCATGAGGTACATCAATTCGAGTCTGTTCTCGAATGACTCTGGTACAATCGGTTTGTCTGCATTATTGACCGACAACAAGAGTAAGATTACCCGTTGTTCTGGTTTTTCATCATGAACAAAGTACTTTCCTGATAGTGACTCTTTAATCAAAGCGTAGTGACCTAAATGAGGAGGATTAAACGAGGAATCAAGAATGAAGATTCTCGAGGTGTCCGTGGTGACGAATTGAGTTCCGGACGAATTATAAAGAACTTTGAAGTCGTTCAGCGAGGCAAGAAACTCCTGAAGAGGTTTATAGAAGCGACGTGTAGCCATTGAAGATCAATTGAAGATTGTTGGGAGATCTTTCAAGAAAGAACTGAGGTTGTTGCAAAAGATTTATAATTGCGGAGAACGGAGCTTATGTAGAGGAATCATCTGATGTTACCCCTTAGCAATAAATAATTATTAATGACCGGAGAATAAGTATCCACTGATCTATGATCTGATAAGACGATAATACTTAGTGGGATCATTATATTTGAATAGGTCTAATTTGATATTAACATTAGCTTGGTGCGCACAGAATGAGGATTGGCAAATAGTGATGAGAGGTCTATATATCAGATACTGATGATACTTACAATGGTGATAGATGATGGACATTGGTACAACTATCATCTACAATCATTTGTACAATCATTTGTATAATCACTTGTAGTTGTTATGGCCTTACAATTTGACATTAACATGTTTTATTTTCTTAACTGAACATTTCAGCTTCTCACATCTAAGATAAGTAGAGCCCTATGATCCTTTAAGTGATGTGAACTAATTGACTCCTGTGATACTTCGAGTTCTTGGTTGCTTCGAGTTCTTGGTTGCTTCGAGTTCTTGGTTGCTTCGAGTTCTTGAGTTGCTTCGAGTTCTTGAGTTGCTTCACAGTTTATAACTCATCATCGTGCTCCACTCCAGCAATGTCCACCAACTCAGTGGTAAAGTCTAGATGTTAGTAAATTCAATCCACTATTCCCATATCAATACTTACATAAAGTGGCCTTAGGAGGAATTGGACCCATACCATAATCTCCGTATGCCAAATCAGAAGGAATGGTCAATTCTCTTCTTTCTCCAATACACATATCTTCCAATCCCTGGTCCCAACCTTGAATCACTTGACCAATACCAAGTTGGAATGCAATGGCATTGCCTCTGGTGAATGACGAATCAAACACGGTACCGTCTTCGAGTCTTCCCTCGTAATGGACAGCAATACGATCACCCTTCTTGGTTTTGGCCTTACACTCAGAGGCAGGGATCTCTTTGGTAACATCTGAAGTTAGTACATCAATTTGATCATATGAAGCTTGGAGAGTACGTACCAATGACCAATCCAGAAGCAGATGAGGCTACGGAGGTGGCTAAAGCCGCAAGGCTAACGATAGATAACAATTTCATGATAAAGAAAGTGGTTGAAAATGTGCGAGTTTAGAACTGACATTTATCTAAATGACACGAGATTATTTGCAATCAAAATTGATTAAACTTAATTCTACAATTATGTGCTATTGTACATGTATAAGAAGCCTAAACTATAAAAACGACCGAAGTCGCTTGATCTTCGTAATTTACATAAAGATTCATACCCATAAATAGTGCCTTATCGGACACTCAACTAAAACAACCCTCAAAAAGAAACGCAACCCATGTAGCAGTAAAATTAAATAGAACAAGATAGCAAAAGTTTCCTTGCAAAAGGTAACTCAGTTCTGAAAAAGTATATTTGAAATGAAAAATTGTGTTCTGATTTGTTTTTTTTTTTGATGGTTTAGTGTGCAAATAAGCGGCCACTTTCCAACTCATCAATGGTAGATTCGACGATTTCATCGTCATCATCATCTTCAACGAGTTCAATAGTGGCATACTTAATCATATCCCAACGTTTCCAGAAAGAATTCACGTCTGAAAGAATATCGGAATCAACCAAGTCTTGCAAGTAATACTTGGCTTTAGTAAGACGATCCTTTAATTCTTGTAATTGACAAGAAGAAGGATCTTCTTTGGTGGAGTTAAGAGAAGAACATGATGCAGAAGATGATAATCTTGGTCTAAAAGATTGAACCGTGGATTTAGAACCTTTATTATCTTCAAAATCAGTTTCATCGTAATCAGTGATATCAGTAGTGTTATCAAAGTAGTCTTCGTCATCTGTAGCAACAGAAGCAGGAGTATTATATCCATAAACTTCATCTTCCACATTGGTGGCAGCATCGCAATATCTTGCCCATGCTTCATCAATTGCACCAACCAAATATTCAAAGCAACGAGATCTTGCAGATTTATCTGTGGCAGGTATAGAAAGTTTTGCAGGAGTAGAGACGGTATTGTTTTTCGAACTGTTGTCAGAAGCAAAACTCTTATTATAAAAATTGAGAGCGATGCTTGAATTCACCGGACTGGTGGAAATTTTACAATCGAGATTTTCCATGTTTACAGCAGGGTTAGGAGTGTACCCATTTAACTTGGGTTGAATTTGACCAGTGCCAGCACCAGTGTTGATAACAGATTCACGACGACCTAAAAGAGAACGACAAACGGATTCTCCATCTTCATGATCTTCATCAGCAACTAAATTTTCATCTTCATCACTATATTGAGAAATTGCACGAGATAATTCCGAATTTATCGAAAAAGACATTCTTGTAGAAGCTCTTCTTTTCGCACGAATTTGATCAGCATTATAACAAGATTGTTCATCTTCTGAATCATTATCTTCTTCTGATGAAGTATAAATACATACCGATTTCTTGGTAGGATATTTATAAGATCCAAGTTCAGATAAGCAAATCCGTTTTGGTGCAGGAGATTGATGATATGTACTGGTAAAGGTACAACTACGCTTGTTGTTGGGAGTAAATGCCTGAGAACACAAGGCCATGATAAATAAACCTTTTTTCGGGTGGCGCGCAAAAGCGGTAGCGGGACGATCAAATGTGTTTTTTTTTTCTGACCTCAACCAATAAAGGCGTCAGAAAAGTCTAGCAATGTGCGACTAACCGTGACTCGGAAAAAAGAATGACCAAACTTGAGGACACCCTGTTCACTTGAAGGAGGCGACGATTCAGCAAATGGACACAGCACGAGTATGTGATGTGAAGGCTAGGACTCGGAAGGTTTGTATGGCTAGCTTATAGTATAATAGAGATGTCTCTAATATAACTTAACTGAACCAACGATGTGTGATGATGGTTGGACGGAGGGAAAAAAACCAATACTTTTAACACAAGGGAAAAAAGGAGAAAAAAAATTGGTGTGAAAATTAATTCTTTCTTTTTCTAACACCGTGACAAAATTTGTGCGTGAAATTTTGCTTAGCAAGGGGGTTTGCCCTTTTTTAATAGGAAGGATTTCCTGAAAAAAAAACTTGGTGCATGCACGTCGCGTTGACGAGGCGTTGCTTTTTTTTGTCATTGAGGCCTGTGATTGGACAATATGCTGCATACGTCCGGGTAACCCTGTGTTTTGGGGGGTTACCCGCACCCGACTCCTATTAAAAAGGAGGGGGGTCAAGAGCGTGTACCATGTGCACCTAACCCAGATGATTGTCTAAATGTAGTTAAATTGTTATTAACACCTCTCTATCTAAAATAGGGATATATTTTATTTGTGCATAGAACATTCTACTGGCCTCTGTTACCAAAACTCGTCAACAATAACTATTTACATTACCAGAAGTTTCAAATAATTTTGGTATAAACCTGCGAATATTCTCCTAGATTACTGGGCTTGGATCACCTCTCCAAACCATTCAAATAGCATTGCTTATTTAAGAGCCAACTTTTTATAGATTAGGCTTGCCTGAGCAACCTTATTGATAGAACAGGTGTGTACATAATGCATAGAAATTCATATGATGTACGATAAGATAACAATTCGCATTTTTCAGGATCTTCATAGTTAACAACCAAGACATAATTGCTTCCCACTATAAGCTTTACTGGGCTGTATATCTAAAAACTGAATTCGCTTAGATTGCTAGCAAAATAACCCATACAGCAATGCTTAATAAATTGATTCATATTTTTTTAAAGAATATTTGATTCAAATTTCTTGATTCAAAATTTTTAGATTTCTTGTAATATTCCTACAATTTTAAAATAACAGAATTACATCAAGACTCGTCTTTTAAAATTCCTTACGACAGTTGATTACGTAAACCATTTAATTATTCTCTTCCTTATGAACCTAAATAAGTACCCTTTATATCATCCCGCCGATACTTCATGGTATGCTTCAGCTCCAGTTTTAATTCTTGCGTTGGCACCTTTAATCCCTTTGCAATTGTAATTACCATCTGATTTGCATTGACCTGAAATCGGATCCGATTCCTTACCTTATATCTCACCCACAAATTTTTCAGCTATATTGAATACCGAAAGTGCTTCTAAATTTTCAGCTGATCCCTGGCGTGTGACCGGAACCGATTTGAAAGAGGCTGGGGATGATTCATGAGAGGAAGCACTTGAGCCTCGTTCCTTGCGCTTAGAAGAGTAATATATGCCGTATTTGGGGTCGTTATAATTTTCATGCAATTCTGAGCCAGTCAGACCTCTGTTTAACATAAATTCTGTAAGTTTCCGTCTCCAAGAATCTTCATTTCCTCCCACACCATTTATTAATTGTTGACGAAGAATGTTTGTAGCATTCATAGTAAAGTCCTCATAAAAATTGTCCAATTTTTCTTCCAATTCAGGTATTGTTGTCTGATCTATCAGATTATCAATCGGTTCGGTCTCCGGATTATCGGATTTAGACTTTTTAAGTATCCACTTCTCATTATTGCTCAATTGCGCCTCCAAACCTCTCATGATCTTCAATACCAAATCTGCTAACGAATTGGCATTCTTATTATTAACAAGATAAATCTCATTGTTGGCATATTTGTGGTAAAGATACCGTACCATGGGAATGCATAATTTGGCGCTGGTAATCGATAGTTTGATAAAAAGAATTAAAAATGTCTCGAGTTTTGCCAATTCCGAATTATCCTCGGGATGAAGGGATTCAGGGGGAATAGCTGGGTATCCTAAATCCTGCTGAAGCAGTTTGTATAATTTGACCTTTGTGGAATGGTCAAGATCACCTAAGAATGTCTGAATTTGCCCTGCTTCTAAATCAGGGGTCTTTTGTTCAGAATCAACTGAAGTTTCAAGCAAATCTTCCGACTCCTTCGGTTTTTGACTATTTAAACCTATCTTTGACATACACGAACTGGCAAAATCACCGATATACCTTCTTACAAAATTATTCTGGCGTCGTTCCTTGTCAATCTTGTGCATGATGGAGTCCTTTTCGTCAAACTTGTTCTGTTGTTTAAAAAATACATCAATGTTCTTGCTGATTAGCTCATCGAACTTTTCGTTCTGCTCATTGAGGTACTCCTTAGTTCGTAATTCTCGGTGAAACGTCTCTCCTGCATCTTTATCATGCTTGATTTCTTCCAAAGGATTGGATCTGATCGTACTCCCTGAGAAGTATGAAGGTGCGGGTGACCCCAACCGGTTTTCCACCACAGTCTGCATTTTTTTCAGACTCAACTGGCTGATCCCTAATGGTATATCGTCACAAGTATCACAATGAGACAAGTAAGTAATTTCTTCATCATAACTAGGGGTGTCCTCATCGTGCTCCTCGATCACAGGGAACGTGTCTCGAGGATCTCGAAGTCGGTTCTTCAAGATCTTATTGTGGATCTTGACTTTGGGAGACAACACACCGGTGTTGGACTCGGATTGGTATGGAGAATCATAGTCGAGTGCGGTACTAGGGGAATAAGGGGTAGAATTTTCGACTAAAAGGTCGGTGACGAGTTGAGGAATATGGTCGGAGTAGGGGACCATTGAAAGTGTGGTTCTAATAAGCGAGCGAACCACCATGTTGGAAGATACATCTAATAGATAATTGTGATAAAATGTGGTAATCATATCAAGCGGGTTTTCACATGCTGTTGGGACGCGTCACGTGACGTTCCTTACCTTTTAATTCAGGCAGCAGCAATGTTCGATGCATATTTGCTACTGAAAATAGTAAATGCATGGAATTCCCGTACCAAGTATGACTTCGTTATAAACCAGTTCCATTTCCACTATTTTCACCCAATTATGTCTTCCTTTATAATTAAATACTTTACCAACAGAATCCTCAAAGACAACCAGTTGAACCGTTTTGGTGTTGAGGATCCTTACCATGAGTATGTCCCTGTTGATTCTGGTAGAAACCAGGGCAAGCTTAAGAAAATTACCCGTAGAATTCCTGAGGGACTTTCTATTAACGATGTGGGTATCTTGAATCAATTCAAGAAAAGGGCTTATCGTTATGATATGTGGTTTGATTTCTTAGGAGTCAAGTTTGGTTGGACAAATATTGTGGGTGTTATTCCCGTGGTCGGTTCTATTATTTCAGCATATTGGTCTCTCGGATTGCTTGTTTTGGCCAGAAGGTTAGATGATGGTTTCCCTTTGGATCTTCAATTGTTGTTTATCTTTAATATTGCCGTGGACTTTTGTTTGGGGTTAATTCCTATTGTGGGTGATCTTATTGAGATCGGGTACAAGTCTAACTCCAGAAATTATCTTTTACTTGAAAAACATTTGGTCAGAGTGGGTGAAAAGAATCAGGGTATAATCTCCGAGGACGAAGTTAGACCAGGATTTATTAACGACAAAGTGCAACCATTTGTGGAAGAAAATGTCAAGCCTGGTGCCCTTAAGGCTGGAGAACAATTGAAATCGTTGATTGATCACGCTAGAAAGGCTTCTCCTACCACCTCATCTCCCAAAGATACCAAAGAGTTATTGAACGATGATATCGAAGTTACCAGATCCACGGTTTCTACTAAGGACACCGACTCGGATAAAAGATCGGTACGGAGCATTCAAAGCTTGAACTCGCTTCTTAACAAGGGAGAAAAGGCTGATTAAGTGTTGAGACTTCCACGACGTTCAAGAGGCACTGCCATTTAATTAGTCATACGTGACCAACTAAACTGTTTAACATGAACAATCAGTAAAAATGTCCTAATTTTGCCAAGCAAGGATTTTCCTTGGTATCATAGTTAATTGGTGAAGAGATTAATCAAAAGAAAGAGTGGTAGATAAAAACTATTGTGATTATTTCAGTCTCACCAGTGCTCCACTTGGAATAAATGTCTGAATATATTCATCAAGTATAAGAGTTGTTTCTGCTTGATTATAATTAGACTTTATAGTATTAAATAAAACGCATTTTAATTAAGGAACGTATTTGTCCGTATTCACTATCAGTTCGATTTAGCTTAGCTTCCAACTGTTTGGCTTTGTCTATCACGATCTTTTGTATAGTAATTTTTTTTTTTTTTTTTTGAGGTACCACTGATGTATTCAACACCTTTCAATCAGTTAGTAACCACTTCATAACAGATCCCGTCTTACTCTTGTATAGATAATTCCGAAGTTCATCGTCTCCAAAGTCGTGCGCACACCACCAGTACCGCCGCTATGATCTGAGTATGACCAGAATTTCCAATCGACCGTAACACCCAGGAATTAACCTAAACTGCAAGTTTGCCCAACCAATCCCTGATTATGGCCAAAAAGTCCAAAAAGAGCAAAAAAGCCCCCAAAGAGGAGAACAAAGCGCTTCTCGACCATCAAGATAGCCCCGAAAGTCCGTTAAGCTCCCAATCCAATAATGAAGCTGATGATTTGGAAGAAACGAACGGCATTGACACCCAAGAGCAGGCCCCAGAAGAAGTAGAAGTTGTCGCCACTGAAAAGTCCATACCCGATTCAATTGGTCCCGATTTGGCCGAGACTGAAGTGTCAAATCTAGACAATATTGAGCTTGCAACTATGGATGAAGAGGTCTCCTCCATCCAGTCGACCGATGCGGTGCTAGAGACCAACAAAGATGACCTCAACACTCTTACTCCGCTGGAAAACCAACCCCCCACAGAGCAGGAATTGAATCCCAACTTAGCCAAATTTATTTTTGCCTGTCAAGAAGGTAATTTGACAGTAGTCAAGGATTTGATCTCGTCTCGTACTGTTGATGCTTCAGACACATTTTCCGATGGTGTTACGGGACTTCACTGGGCATGTATTAATAATCGTCTTACGTTGGTGAAATATTTAACTTCCAATGAGTATTCTAAGGCAGATCCCAACCAATTGGGAGGCGACCTCAAGGCATCGCCATTACACTGGGCTTGTCGTAATGGGCTCGTATATATCGTGGATTATTTGCTATCCAATACCGATGCTGATCCTACTCTTCGCGATACACAATCTTACAATGCGTTGCATTTGGCAGTACACAGTTCGAATATTCCCTTGGTCACCTACCTCTTGTTGACTTGTTGTGGTCCTCACTCCAAAAAACCCATCTATGTTGATGAACCTGATAGTTCCAATAGAACCAGTTTACACTGGGCAGCATATCAAGGTGACATTTTGACCATCAACGCCTTGTTGAAGTTTGGTGCTGATGTCACCAAGGTGGACAATACCCTCTTTATTCCTCTCCACTGGGCGTTCATGAAAGGTTACAAATACGTCCTCAAGACTCTTGTGGAAGCAGGTTCCGATATCCACGTCAAAAATGATCAGGGTAAAAATTCATTTGATATTGCCAAGGATATGAACTGTGTTCCTACTTGGAATCGGGTTTTGATTGAAGATGGCCGGGATCCAAAGAATAACTGGGCCAAAAAAAGAAAAAGCATGGAACCCAAACTAGCAAAATTAATCACATTCTTCTCTCCTTATGTGCTATTACCGGTAGCACTCTATATCTGTTCATTTTATGAGGGGTATTTTATTCCCAAAATATTTTTTGCATCCATTTTATTCATTGGTGGTATCATGTTAGTATCCAAAGTCATTATTCCAATTTATCTTATTGATGACAATGCGTTGGCCAAATCTCCTATCTTATCTGGTGTCTTTTCAGCTACTGCATTTTGGAGTGCATTAGTCTGGTTTTTCAAAATCTTGCCTGCTACCTTTTTCAGTTATTTTTTTTCTAATGTCTTGTTAGCAAGTTTATTGACTCTTTGTATGTGGTCTTTCTTCAAGAGTATGTTCATCAATCCAGGCTATGTTCCTGTTCCATCGGATACCGATGTGTCTTTAAGCCAAGTCCAAGATCTTATTCAAATCGGTAAATATGACACCGATCATTTTTGCTTTGAAACTATGGTCAGAAAACCTTTGAGATCAAAATACTCCAGAACAGCTAAAAAACTTGTTGCCAGATTCGATCATCATTGTCCTTGGGTTTATAATGATATTGGTGTCAGAAACCATAAATTGTTTATGGCATTCGTTTACTCTCTTAACTTGATTATATTGTTATTCACCAGATTAAGTTTAGCATATTTTGATAAAGTATCTGATGCATATGATTCAGATATAGAAGGTGAATGTTTCCTTTTATCGGATGATGCTTGCTATGGATACAGAAATAAGCATTTCCATTTCAATTTAATGGCATGGAATCTTCTTCAATACATTTGGGTGTTCTTCTTGTGTGCTGTGCAAACGTTTCAAATCTTGAAGGGATTGACTACGAGAGAATTTAGTAACTTGAACAAAAGAATTGAAAGCAATAGATTCAACCATGGTACTTTACCTAGAGATTTTGCTTTAAATGGAGGTTTGGACGACAACAACTCTATAAATGGCACGCCTACACCTAGTTCTCCTCCAACAAGGGGTCATCATCATGGAAAGAACGACTTGAAGACATGTATGAATTTATTAGGATTGGACCAATTTATCATGACATTGAAAATGAGTTTATCAAGTCTTCCATTTCTTTCAAGTGCCACTATCACCAGTACTTCAGGCCATGAAGCTCTCAATACCGTGATTATACCCACTGACTACGGGATGAAACAGAACTGGTTAGATTTCTGGGTGTTGGGCGATGTCAGTTTCAGAAACGTCTTCTATTTGCCCATCGAAGGTGAGAATAATTTGAACGGAAAGGTGGTGGATTACTACAAGTTGTACGAGTATCCATCGAGAGTGGAGGGAGAAATCGTATGATAGTGTATAAAGAATAAATTTACCAGTCACTGTAGAAGTCTGAATGAGTAGAATTCGTAATAGGAACAAACGAATGGGGGAGCTAGCCAAATGGGGAACCAGCCAAACGGGTTTATGGTGATTAGCACTTCCTTTTCACAGTGAAGTTCTCGATTACACCATCGAGCCCAAAAGGTTTATGAAACAGTTTTAAACCTTCGATTACTGATTTATATACAATGAAGCAATAAAAATTTCTACCAAATGATTTCCACCTAGAAATCATCCATTAGAATGTTGGCATTGCTGCACACTCGCTCACCATATGGTAAGCTTTGGCCGACGTCAACAAGGTTCTAGTCACCTTAAACAGTGTTTAAGTAACTTGTCAGACTGCCACTTATACCCACCCCAAGTTCTTTCTTCCGAAGAAGCATAGAAAATGGGGTAAAGATCATCGCTCCTTTCACGATAAACTATGACACAAGGTCAAATATTCATCATTTTAAAAGGCAAACAAAATGTAGATGACCAGACTGCAAAGAGTCATGGACAAGCTAAAGATCATTCTCACTTTGAGGGTATAAGGGTATCTCACTCATCAACCAAGTTGGATTCAGTGGCTCTTTTGAAGAGTCAAAGAGGGACGTGACCTATAGAAATGATCCTATGAAGTACGTCGACAGAGAAAAGAAAAAAAAACCAGAAATGGCGGCGAGGTTGGCCTCCTTTTATACTTTTTTTTGGGATGGGGTCCTGCACACACCAATCCAGGAATCCGGGTAACTTTCCACCTCTATAACCAACCCTAATATCACCAAGTTACCAGAGCCCTTAATAATGAATCATTAATGTTCAAACTTAGTGGGAATTATTTCGAAAATGTCCCATGTCCTAACTGGACTAAAGAAGGAAGGTGTTCCATCTTAAACTGCATCTATAGCCACCAAAATGACCAATTGAAGAGACCTTCGGATACTGAAATCGTCCCTCCTCCTCCCAAAAAAGCCGATAATGCCACCAAACCAATTCCGATAATCGAAAAGAAGGTGGTAGAACCTTCTAAAAATGATAAGAATGAAGAGGATGTGGAAGATGAAGAAGATGAAGAAGGGTATAGACTTGTTCCCAAACCTATCGACCATTTGGAGGTGCCCTTTGAAATTAGACATGCCAATATCCAGAAAATTATTGAGCACTACGAAGATGAAGAATTGAACAAGTCAGAGCAAGAAGCGATTGATCAGGAGTTCAAAATTGCCGATTTGAGCCAGACCAAACCTGAATATTTAACTAATATTCAAATGTTCTTAGAAGGCAAAGAGATTAAAGAGGTTAAAGATCCCAAATTTATTCTTCCTCAGGAAGTCAAGCCTCGAGCCCCAGCAGGGTTTCCTGAGAGAAAACGGTATATTCAGTATATGGTAGATGCCTTTAAAAAAGTCAACCCTAATGTAAGGACTCCGATATTAAAGGCAATTGAAGAGGAATACAAGATTGCATCCACAACAACTGCTGCCACCTATAACCAGTCTGTCAAGAAAAAAATCCATCAAATATCAAACCCTGAAAAGTATCAACGTAAGGAAAAAGTATTGTCTAACAACGAACTACTCACCAAGCTAGAACAATTGGTCATACCGAAGCCAAAATTACAGAAATTCGGGTACGTGATGGAGACCCCCAATAAAGTAGAATTGGACCCCAAGAGAAGTTGCAGACGTTGTGGGGCTGAATTTACCTTTGATAACCAATTGAGTATTGTCAAATGTCAATTCCATCCTGGAAGAATACGGAGAAAGGATAAGCGAACAAGATTCTACGACTGTTGTGGATCAGAGGTTGGAAACGAAAACGAAACGTGCTCTACCCAGAAGCATCATATTTTCTATTGGAATAATGTGGACGAAATGCACTCGGCTATACCGTTCCAGAAAATCGAACATGTTTCCAAAATGGCTGTCAAAGCCGTTGGGATTGATTGTGAAATGGGATACACCACGTTGGGGTTCGAATTGCTCAGAGTCACCGCTATCGACTATCTTACTGGCGAGGATGTATTTGATATATTTGTCCAACCCATAGGACAAGTGATAGATTTGAATACGCGATACTCGGGTATCTCAGAAATTATAGAAGGAGCTCTCACGTTCGAGGAACTGACCCATTTTATTCGTCAATATATCGATAAGAACACTGTGCTCATTGGGCATGGATTGGAAAATGATATGAATGCGATGAGAATTATTCACGAACGGATTGTCGACACAGCAATCTTGTATCCCAAATTTAAGGCGACTCCTACGTTTAGGTTCAGCTTGAAAGATTTGGCCTTTAGTTATCTCAGTCGAAATATTCAAACCGGAGAACACGATAGTAGAGAGGATTCCATTGCAGCCATTGATATAGTAAAGTATTTCATCAAGTTGGACGCTAGCAAGGCATTATAACCATGGCTGGTCCATGGGATTACCACAGGTAAACACGTTACTGGACGTTTTTAAAAAGATTAACTTGTATGTATGTTTGGCAGTTTTAAGAGTTACAATACGGTTCTATCAAATTTATTGGTGAGAGCCCATTCTATACTTGAGTAAATTTCTTATCAGTAGCTCTATTTCAGTCTCTTATCGTTAGCTTTGTGTCAGCCTCATATGGGCAACTTGTATCGTGAAGCCTTATGCTCAGCAATCAGTCTTGAGCAGGTGCTCAGACGACCTTTTCTACACTCAAAGGTTCCATTCAATGGCACGTACAACGGATATGACTCTCTTATTTTGCCATCAAAGTCGTCTTTGATCCGCTGGAAATCACACACGGGCGGAACCGTCACAACACGCTCAAACTCCACCTCCAACCCGTACTCCCTGAGTTTGACCTGTTGCAACTGTTGGTAATCGATGAGACACTGGAGACCATAGTCCAAGTCTTCAAACAGATAGAGCTGACTGTGATGAAGCTCAGGGTCCTCTTTAAGATGCTCAAGCAATACCTGCTCCAACTGAAGCTCCAAAGCACTGGGCCGATGAAGCTGGAGGTGGACTTCGTTGACCGGCTGCAAAATCACCTGGAAGCGAGGGTTGAGGTTGGTACGACATTCAGAAGCATCGTAAGTCCGTTCGACCACCTTCAAATCACGAAGAAAAAACTCCACCGTGGTGTACTCCACACATCCACGAGCTTCGATGGTTCGAGCTGGAGGTTTCCGCTTCCCGTCTAGCTTCATATACTCATCCATAAGGGTGTTGATGATGTATTTTTTGGTTTGGGTTTGAGAGCTCAAAACTAGGGCTGGACTTAAGGACGCTTTCAAACACGACACCGCCATACAAACTGCCATAAGCCAGAGGAACATGGATTCCAAAGTTGTAGGGTTGCAAACTTGGGTACAAAACGGCTGCAAACGGTGGGCACACACCGTGATTTCTTTAGTGACGCGACCCCTACGCGTATTTCAATTTATTATCACAACTGGAGAGTTCACCAATGGCCAAAGTCTCCAAGCCAGCAACACCCACAAAGGCCCCGGGCGCCCACACAGGGCTGTCTGGCGCCAAGAAGAAGCAGCTGTCACTCATGGCGTTTTTCAAGCCCGCAAAACCGACCTCTGGAGCCCCCACACAGTCGTCTCCACTTAAATCCAAAACAAGTCCTCCACCCTCCAAAAACACGTCCATCGACCCATCCAGCGACAAAGAGAATGAGACCAGTGTGTTGGATGATGAAACCGGCTTGACAGACACTCCACTCACGTCAGAAAGCGACGCTACCCCCAAGAAAAGTCACCAGGTGCTTCCCAAGTCGTCCCCCATTGCTGAAGAAAGGGTAGCCAAGAAGCCGTTGGCGGAGTACGACTCCAACCGTTCCAGCTCCCCGCTCAAGCGTAGACAGACTTCTCGGTCCGTGAGTTACGCCGAGTCTGACGACGAAGAGGTGAGCACTACGAAGAGGAGAAGAGTAGTGGAGAGCGATGACGATGATGAAGAGGATGTGTTTGTGCCTCCTGAGGATGAAGATGATGACGATGACATGAGCGACTTCATCGTGGACGATAAGGAGGAAGAAGTGGAAGAGGAGGAGGAAGAAGAGGACGATGTGGCCGAGGACATACCAAAGAAGAAGAAACAAAGTTCCAAACCAAATAGCGCAAAAAAGAATCCTACAGCAAGCTCCTCCAGTTCTTCTCTTGGAAACAAATTCAAATCTGGCTCGGATTACCAAGCTACGACTCTGGTAGTAACAGCAACTGCCCCAAAATCAATAGGACCTGCTAAGAAGAACTTTGCCAAGGAGAACGAAGAACGGTACCAGTGGCTTGTGGACATCAAGGATTCAGAAAAACGATCCAAGGATCATCCGGACTATGATCCTAGAACGTTATACATTCCTCAGTCCGCATGGTCCAAATTCACTGCATTTGAAAAACAATACTGGGAAATTAAGGGCCAGATGTGGAACACGGTGGTGTTTTTCAAGAAGGGAAAGTTTTACGAATTGTACGAAAATGACGCTACCATTGCCAACAAGGAGTTTGATCTTAAAATTGCTGGTGGAGGAAGAGCCAATATGAAATTGGCGGGGATTCCTGAAATGTCATTTGAGTATTGGGCAAAAGAGTTTATCAGTCATGGTTATAAGGTGGCCAAAGTGGATCAGAAGGAAACTTTATTAGCAAAGGAAATGAGAGGAGGAGCTGGAACTAAGGAGGAAAAAATCATCAAAAGAGAGCTTACAAGTATTCTTACTGGTGGTACGCTTACTGACCTCAATATGATAAGTGATGACATGTCAATATATTGTTTGAGTATTAAAGAAGAAACCATGGATGATGGTACAAAAATATTTGGGGTAGCATTTGTGGATACTTCCACTGGAGAATTGAATTTAATTGAATTTCAAGACGATGCTGAATGTACCAAGCTCGAAACCTTGATTACACAAGTCAGACCCAAGGAAGTTATATGTGAAAAGGGAAACTTGAGTTCCACTGCTACAAAAATATTAAAATTCAATGGTCAAAATCAAATTTGGAATAACATGAACCCTATCACTGAATTTTGGGATTATGATGTTACGTTGGAAAATCTTGTGAAGTCCAAGTACTATCAAGCAGAAGATTTGGATGACTATTCTAATTTCCCCCCTATTTTAAAACAGTCTATTGAAACCAATAAAGTGTGTTTCAATGCATTCGGAGGATTGTTGAGTTATTTGAAGGTTTTAAAGCTTGACGAAAGCATCATGACCTTAGCGAATATCAATCATTATAACATTTCCAAGAGTACCACTTCCAATTTAATTCTTGATGGTATTACTCTCAACAACTTGGAAATTTTGAATAACTCGTTTGATGGAGGTGACAAAGGAACTTTGTTCAAATTGGTCAATAGAGCCATCACTCCTTTTGGAAAGAGAACGTTGAAGCATTGGGTATTACATCCTTTGATGAAAATCAATGATATCAATGAAAGATACGACTCAATCGACTACTTGATGAACGATGGATTGGAATTAAGAACGTTGTTGGAACAAGGATTTACCGGCTTGCCCGATTTGGAAAGATTGATCAGTAGAGTTCACTCCAAAACTTTGAGATTTAGGGATTTCTTAAGAGTGATTGAAGCTTTTGAAAGAATTGCCCACCTCATTGATCAAGTTCAAGAATTCACCAATCAAGAGTCCGGCTCATTATACAAATACATGCAAAAGTTTCCAACTGAACTAAAGCAAATCATAAGTGATTGGGAAGATGCATTCGATCGTAATGAAGCAAAGTCTGATGTTATTATTCCTAACAAGGGTATCGATGAGGCATTTGATGAATCTTATGGTAAAATCCAATCTTATGAATCTCAATTAAATGAGTATCTTAAAGAGTACAAGAAAACTTTCAAGTCTAATGAAATCGTTTTTAGAGACTCCGGTAAAGAAATCTATTTAATTGAATTCCCCAATAAATTGGAAAAGAAAGTTCCAAATGATTGGCAACAGATGGGATCCACTTCTAAAGTCAAACGGTTCTGGTCACCAGAAGTTCGGTCTTTAGTCAAAGAGTTAATGGAACAAAAAGAATTGCATAAACAAGTGTGTGATACTTTAAAGTTTAGAATGTATGACAGATTTGATAAACACTACAAGATGTGGATGGATACTCTTAGATCCATTAGCTCAATCGACTGTTTGCTTGCGTTGACCAGAACTTCAGAAACCATTGGTTCTCCTTCATGTCGTCCAAAGTTCGTGGAGTCTGAACATGGTGTCATTGACTTCAAAGAATTAAGACATCCTTGCTTTGTGGGAACTTCCCGAGAATTTATTCCTAATGATATTTGTTTAGGTGGAGACTCCAATCCTAATTTTGGACTTTTGACAGGAGCAAATGCCGCAGGAAAATCCACTCTTATGAGAACCACGGCGTTGGCGGTCATTTTAAGTCAATTGGGATGCCATATTCCAGCATCACTGGCAACATTAAGTCCTGTTGATAGAATCATGACCAGATTGGGTGCCAATGATAATATAATGCAAGGTAAATCGACATTCTTTGTCGAGTTATCAGAAACCAAGAAGATCTTAAGCAATGCCACCACAAAATCGCTTGTTATTCTTGATGAATTAGGTAGAGGTGGTTCTTCTAGTGATGGATATGCCATTGCCGAATCGGTGTTGTACCATTTATCAACTCATGTACAACCACTCGGATTTTTTGCAACCCATTATGGAACCCTCGGCGATGCGTTCAAACACCATCCTCAGATTAAACCATTGAGAATGGGGATTCTCATTGATAATAATTCCAGAAACATCACGTTTTTGTATAAGTTAGAAGAGGGTACGGCATCGGGATCTTTTGGTATGAATGTTGCTTCTATGTGTGGAATATCGGAAGAAATTGTATCAAAGGCTGAGATTGCTGCTAAGAAATATGAACAGACTTCTAAATTGAGAAGAGTGGAAGAAAACGATAATGTGAAATTGTCCTTGGGAGTTCAAAGTGATTTTGCTTGGTTTGCTGGAGACAAAATCAAGACATTAGAGGGGGATATTTTAGACTATAACGAGCACGTCAAGAAAACAGCTTTAGAGACGTTGTTCCGAATTATTGGACAGTGATGTCACATGTAATGGTCGAAGAGTTAAGCTATGAATCAGTCATAGAATGAGTGGATCAAAATATTATGTAAATTAGTTAATGCAATGAATGGCGAATGGATAATTAGAGAAAAGCAAGGAGGAATGAGCAAGTAATTTATCATAGCTTTAAGAGACTATTATTGCAGTCTTCTTGGCTAAAGAGTAATTATGAGAAATTAATTTGCTCCCGATTTTAAGCCGGCAAGGTCCGGTAATGTCAAGGTAAGCCAAAGGAAATGATATCACTATAAGGAGTGAGCAGTATATGGTAGAATATTTCATGTGACAAATGAAAAGGTAGAACCGTAAAATAATATTAGCAGCTTCATGGACCCGTTCGGTAACAATATCGCCATTTTTAGTATCCTATTTATGGAAATTGGCTGATTTTGGCCACCAATAAATTCTTTAATCATTTCTAAAGTCACAACTCGTGGTATAGTAATGACCTTCACTATAGAGGAGTCAGTCTTTCTTTTTAAAAAGTATCCTACCTTTATTTTTTTTGCCATTATTTCATGGACCCTTTCGTCGCCACCCGTGTGCCTCTCTCGCCAGTGGTTCCACTAGTTTTCGCGACTATATAACACCGCCACCAGCACATTTCCTCTCCAACCATGTTTACCAGATTAGGCCTCAACACAAAGACTCCTTACCACTTCCTCTTCTATTCGCTCGCGTTTGGAGGGGCTTCCTTCTATTCGTTCATAGTGTCGCCAATAGTCTTCAAAAAGTTGCCTCGCGAAGAGTTTTCCAATTTGCAGACCCAGGTGTTTCCCACTTACTTCCTTGGCCAAACTGTTTCTCCTCTTATCTTGGGCTTGACTTCTCCATTGAGAATTTGTCCTTTCACTGGCGGGTTGTTGGCGCTTTCCTCATTGGCTGGTGCGTTGAACCTCTTGTACTTGTTGCCCAAATGTGCCGATTTGAAGGTCCAGAGAAAGAAGTTGATTGCCGACAAATTGGACAAGAACCAACAAGGCGAGGACTCCGAAGAGTTCACTAAGTTGACTAAGCAATTTGGTGCATACCACGGAATCTCGTCTTTGGTCAACTTGGTATCAATTGTGTCACTTGGTGTGTACGGGTTACTTTTGGCCAAGCGGATTTAGACTCAATGTCAAGCTCTTGTAAATAGGATATTAAATGATTAGTGAGTGAGTACTAGGTACAACTGAAAACCTCAGTAAGGTTTAGCTTCATTAAACAACCTCCAGTAAACGATCAACACGAGCAATAAGAGTGGGATATAATAAGGTTGGGTGAAAATTAGAATAATTCGAGAAATTCACTAATCATCTGAGTGGATTAACAATTGACCTATGGTTAATGCTGGAAAATCGGTGCTAAGGAATAGTGTCAAACAGAATTAGAGAGAGACAGATGTCACCATACACCTAAATAATATCCAATCACTATATCATACCCAAGGACTATGTTAGTTTACTGTGGTATATTTAACCAATAGGTTCAATTTACAAGGACAAGTTCAAATAAAAACTTATTCTAAATGATTAAGTGAATCGGGATTTTCAATCCCTTAACCTAGGCACACTGATGTTTTCAAGTATCGTAAATGTGGTCTACCCCTTTTTAAGTTTCGAATATTCCAAACGTAGCCTGCTCCGTTCAGCACTGTCCTTAGCCAACCCTTTGCTGAGTCTAACTGTGGTGTCCCAACATATATCTGTCTAACAGTTGACAAGTCCGATCGCTAATCTTAGTCGCAGATCTTATAAGCGAGCCCCTACATTTGTGCTTGGATAGTTTAGTTATGGAAGACATAAAAAATAACCACAAGTTCTACAGGCCCTGATTTACGGGAAAATCTTCCTACAAAGGGGGTGTCAATCCAGTAAATTATTCCTAAATACCAATTTATACATGTATGATTGCGTGATCTCATAAGGTCGTAGCACATTAGTCTTTCTGGTCACATCAGTCACTTTTTATTTTTGATTCACATCAGCTCGTAGCTATTAGCTCTTTTTGGCGTTCGTAGCTATTTGTTCTTTTTGGCGTTCGAAGCTATTTGTTCTTTTTGGCGTTCGTAGCTATTTGTTCTTTTTCGGCTCACTTAATATTACTCACATCAGTTGTATAATGGTAACAACTGGTGCTTAATTAGTCTTTTTGGCTTTGGCTTCTGCCAATTGTCTCTTTTCTTCGGCAATCTCCTCGGCATACACCTTGGCATAAAACTTACTGAGTAACATGTATCCCAAAACCCCGACGTTGGCAAAGAAAATCGCAAAGTACAACACGATGGTGGAACTGGTAAGCTCGGGGTGGATCAAGAGCTGTCTCATGATCCAAGCATAGTGGAAAATGATGATGACCAATACGGTAAAGGTGACCACCCCGAATTTGATATCCTTGACAAGTTTGGGTGTAAGATATGAGCTAGCCATTGTGGAGAGTGGAGTAAGATTTCTCGCGATGATTGAACAATAGTATGTGCACGTTCTTTAGCCAGGCTGACTATAGGGAACAAAATAATTATTTCTGAAAAAATACGAGTAATTGAACCTTCTATGGAACAGGCATGAAAAATTTTATCAATCCGAGGAGTATCCTTAAAATATCAAAATTAATTTGATCCACAACATAGTGTCATTAATAATCCTATATGAGGTATTAATTATAATTAGTATAGATCTAAGCTGTTCAAATTATACACCGTCATGTTTCGAGGATAGAAAATCAACTGATAACATTAGCAGAGGCCCCTCCATAAGGCTTATCAAAGTTGAGGCGAGATTGTTCTGGTATATTCCACTATCCTTTAATATTCTAAAATTCCACATGACACCTCGAAAGTCTCGAACCACATTTAGATAGTCTATTAAAATTACAGGGATTTTCCAACAATTGTGGTGGAAGACCAAGGTATCATTTTGCCAATCACCAAGCACCATTGACTGCATCCTTCACATCGGATATTGGTACGTATATGGATAAATAATTTTTCACCCGGCGATAAGCACCAAGCTACCAACTTTCACTTTTCCTCCCGCCACATCAACGCCTCATCCATCCCCATTTGGATTGGTTCCCCAATTCAGTTGAATGACTTTTCCTGTCACTCAAAAAATCCTTTGGCCATTTTTTGACAGCTTTAGTGTTAGGCTTGCTAATTTCATGATTATCAAAACCTTATTATTTGTTGGTAAATTAATTTGAAACATGTGGTAAATCTTCCAGAGAATTGTTTAAAAGTTCGAGGGGTACGCAGGTTAATAATAATAATTAGTTAATGTACAGAATACGAGAAGGGCCCTCGACCCGGAGTTAATGAGAAATGGTGTAGTTATGGTGGGTTTTCAATTAGGCACATTTACAGCTCCAGAACCTCCAACCCGAGAATGTCCGTGCCGAATCAGGTGTTCCTGAACTGAGATCTATTGAATGGTCTGATTAATATTTCAAACGTTTTAGTGCGAAAAATATCAGTGGGATGATTTTAGTGCAACTAGAGACACATTTGGCCTTACATACCGTAAACTTGCAGCAGGATGATTCCGACCAAGGATTTTCATCTATTTATATAGGAACCAATCTGCAGATCGATAAGGTCAAATAAATTATTTACCAAATATTACCATCAATTAATCCACCACTTTTCATTACCAATTAATGTATTCTACTTGTGAGATTCCTATGGGGGCAGTACCGTTATCACCTGCCTCATCCAGCGAAGATATGTGGGTCAATGAATTTTTGAACAAGACGCAACCCATTGATGAATATTATCTGAGGAAACAACCATCCCAATTAAATTTCCTGACTCCCATACAAACATCCTTTTTGGGGACTCCTATAGATTCAGCCTTTTTGGGGACTCCCATAGATTCGGATATTTACAAAAACCCCATAGACACCAATCTCTATATGGGAATGGATTACGATTCCATGGCCTCACAAGACTCTCAAACCACCAGTCCTATGATAAAACAAGAGCCCAATCTTGAATATGGCAATATGGAGGTCCAGGTGGAAACTCCCCAAACTGATTCCCAAAGCACCAGTACCATCAAGAGAAAGTACGGCAGAGGTCCCAGGAAAAAGTTGACGGCATCCCAGAAACAAGCTCATAACAAGATCGAGAAAAAGTACCGAATTAACATTAATGAAAAAATCGCAGGGTTGCAAAAAATCATTCCTGCTGTGGCCAACGAGCTGGTCAGTTTTGAGACTGGTTCTCGGGATGTGACAGACAACAGGTGTCAGAGGCTTAACAAATCGGCGATCTTGGAAAAGGCCACCGAGTATATTCTTTGTTTGCAGACCAACCAAGCAAAATTAGTGGAAGAGAATCGGGTTCTTAGGGAGATGATCAACAGAGGGATGCAAGAAGAGAAAGGATCAATAAATTAAGCTTAACTGAACATTGTTTGACTGTCCTCTCTGGAGTGATCGGATCATGAACCTGGTGATTGATGATACCATCTTCCAATATTTAATATGATATATAGTCATTAATGACACATTAATTAATATAAGTGGGCATATCACTGTAGCGTGAAATTATAGCTGACATTGTTTTAGGTAATGACATCTCCGACAGAGTCATTGTCAAGCGTACTGCAAAAACACCTACATAATTGCACGCCTTTGAAGGATGCATTGGTGGAATTTAATGGGAAGAATTTAATGGGAAGAATTTAATGGGAAGAATTTAATGGGAAGAATCTGAACAAAATCTGAATAAAATCCGCAACAACTAACCAATCTTGTTAGCATCGTTGCACTTGATATCCAACAACTAGTGTGAAGGCTATTCAAACCTCCGTGTTTGATCCATCAGACACAGGAATTTTCTCACTTGTAAGGCAATTTTCGTCGGGCCCAGTAATGAGCCCTTATACTCCGGACATCTAGTACCGCGATGACTCAAATTGGGGCATACTAAGCGATGGGTATGAACTAGATGAACTGGCTGTACTTCCAGTGAAAGTTGCACAACCAGTCTAAGTTGCAAAAGTTCAAAAGGGTCCTCCCTACGGTTCTTATATACTGTTCCTTGCGTCATCATGAGGTTGCTCTTTCCATTCTGGTCGGACTCTTCACGGCTGATATTTCAGTGCAAATTTTAAAAACGGAAACTCTGCCACGATATTTTTTTTTTGACTCCGTAATAGTTACTGTTTTTGACACAACACGGCATTATGTCTGATGGCCGGGCATCGGACACCGGTCACAGATGGTTTAAATATGGAGAAATTCCTCTAATGGCAGCTCATACCGGAGGTGGATATTCGTTAGTCTCCGCAGCCATTCTTCATCAGACAAACACCTCCCCCACCCTACCACCAAAGTTGCTTAACGATCAATACTGATCAAAATCATCATATATAACCCGGGGAAAATCACCATCAAGTTTTTCCAGTAATTTTCCATCAATTTTTTTCAGCGTACGCCACGGTTGCAAAATTATCGGTTGCAACCATGTCTGAATATCCCACCACTAAACATGATGACAAGGATTATTCCATCTCTAGCATTGACAAGAGTTACACCGAAGAGAAACGGTTCTACGCCGGAATATTCGATTCGTTCAAAAGGGCAGACGGCTACGAAGTCGTCACCATGGAAGATAATCTCAAGGAGTATCAGGTGAAACTAATTGCACTTGGAGGTGCCATTGGAAGTGGTCTTTTCATCAGTAGTGCTCAAGCCTTGGCCCAGGCGGGTCCCGCAGGGTGTCTTATAGGCTACTCCGTCATAGCCATCTTGATCTACTTCATTGTCCAGTCTTTAGGAGAGCTTACCAGTACGTATCCCGTCAAGGGTAATTTTTTAGCCTATAGTACCCGTTTCATCGACGAGTCTTGGGGTTTTGCCATGAACTGGAACTATGCTCTCCAGTGGATCGTGACCATTCCTCTTTCCTTGGTCCTGGCATCCTTAACTATCGAATTCTGGGGTAGCAATATTAACCCGGCCGCCTGGGTATCGATTTTCTACGTGATAATATGTGCCATCAATATCTTTGGAGTCAAGGGCTACGGATATGGAGAGTCGTTTTTCTCCATCATCAAGGTGTTGGCAATCGTGGGTTTTTGTATTCTTGCCATAGTTCTTATTGCTGGTGGAGGCTCACAAGGGTATATTGGAGGGGCTCATTGGCACCAACCTGGACCATTTGCTCACTCGTTAAAAGGAACTTTAAGTACCTTGGTCAATGCTGCGTTCAGTTTTGCAGGTACAGAATTGGTAGCTATTGCTGCTGCATCCGCTCCCAATCCTCGCCGGGCTCTCAGCAATGCCATCAAGCAAATTTTCTGGAGAATCACCGTTTTCTATATGCTCTCAATAATATTGGTATGCTTTTTGGTTCCTTATAATGATCCTTCATTGCTAGGAAATTCATCATCTTCAGCCTCCCCCTTTGTGATAGCCATTAAAAATGGAGGGATCAAAGTGTTGCCCTCAATCTTCAACGTGGTGATTTTATTGGCCGTGTTATCGGTTGCAAATTCTTCTGTTTTCGCATCCTATAAACCATTGGTTGCACTTTCTGAAGCCGGTCATGGCCCCAAATTCTTATCCTATGTCGATAAAAAGGGTAGACCCATCTATTCTATTTTGATTTGTTTGGCGTTTGGTTTAATCGGATTTGTGTGTGTTTCTTCAAAGCAACAAGTGGTGTTTGATTGGTTATTGGCCATCAGTGGATTATCAACCATCTTCATTTGGTTCTCCATTCCTTTGGCCCAGGTAAGGGTCAATTATGCTTGCAAGGTTCAAGGGATATCTCGGAAAAACAGACCCTTCAATGCGGTGGGTGGTGATTATGGTGCATACTTGTCGATGATCATCTGTGTTTTAATATTAATTGCCCAATTCTATGTGGCACTTTTTCCGGTGAATGGTCCACTGTTGGATGCCAATGGATTTTTCAAAGCATACGTCTCTGCTCCTATCGTAGCAGTAATGTACGTGGGTCACAAAATATGGACTAGAAATTGGAGATTGTATATTCCAGCTTCCGAAATGAAGATCACTGAAGGCAGAAACGTGGTTGATCCAGAGGTTGCACTTCAGGAGAAAATCGAAGATGATGAACGGTGGAAAGCTCAGCCTTGGACCTATCGGTTTTTACATACTTGGTGTTGATGGTAGTCTCAACGTATTGGGGAGAATAAAATAATAGTGTATGAAATTGTTCGGGTGTTAATGATAAGATGTTTATAGAGTAATGTAATGATAGTTATAGAGTAATGTGATGATAGTTATAGAATAATAGAAGAATAAATATAACTTCAAAATTCCGTGGATAAACAGCTAGGTCATGTTAAATCTCCTGGTTGGTGCAAAGGTGTCACTTTAAAATTATAGGTGCTATGATCTATTCTAGCATTACCAAATTTGAGGACCATGAATTGATGAGCCAGCATAAAGATTAATATGATGCCCTAAATTGATATCATTCAAGCATGCTAAGTTTGCAATAGCCTATACTAGTTTATTGAAACCACAACTAGATTTGTTACTGTTTCCAGTGCTGTTCTTTTATTGGGTAATTATGATGTGTATCACCACTTAAAATCATCCACCTTCTACTGATTTACCAGCCTATTTCTTTGTTGATAGAACTAATCACTCGTCTTTGGTAATTCAGATTGTACCGGCACTTCAAAATTTAATACGAGTAAATTTAATACTAATTACAATCTATTGATTCATTGATTCATTGATTTAGTGAGATATCCATTAGTGACTATTGGTGACTCTACGACTAGTAGTGAGTCCAATTACCCCGTATACTCTCAATTGACGTGACCCTTACTGATATCGTCCCTTCTCCACTCAATTAATCAATTCGTGGTGGTCTCTAAATCTGTCGCTATCATAATTTTTTCACACTAACAAATTATATTCTCACCACCATGGCCACCGTCCACCAAATCACAGCAGGCCTCTCCAGCCTTCAGGGAGAGTCCAAAAGACGGCACGGCGACATCAAGGCCCTCTGTGACACTCTGCTACTGGACCTCAAACGTTACCCTCCTACCACCCCCATTGCCGACCTCGAGTCTCACCACCGTGACAACCTTATCAAACCTTTCACTGCTGCCATCAGGACTTCCAACGCCAAAATCGTCACCATCTCGGTACCGGTCATCCATCAACTTGTGGCTGCTCGTGTGGTACCATTGCAATCACTAGACGATGTATTAGCTGGTCTTAAAGATGCTGCCAATTTGGCAGTCGATATTCAATTGCGGATTCTTCAGTGTTTGCCTACTCTAATGCAAACTTACGGGAGTCACATTAGGGGCAATTCTTTAGTCCAGCTACTTGGAATTTGTTCGAGTTTGACTACTTCTAATAAAGCCACCGTGGTGGTCAATACCGCCCTGGCGACTTTGCAACAATTGTTTAGCGACGTTTTTGACGAGGAAAGAGCTGCCCAGGATGAGCCATTGAAGTCGGTGACCATCGAAGAGGCCGTACTAGAAATCCCACTTACATCCTATGAGTCTTACGAGGTGTTTCAAGACCTATGCCACTTAATCGAAAATGAACCGGTAGAATATCTCACCAACTTCGTGCACATCAAACCAGCGTCAGCACTTGAAATCGTGGAGAATACCATTGCCTCTCACAAGGCCCTCTTTAATTCTAGAAAAGAGCTTGCCTACTTGTTACGGGTTAAACTCATTCCTTCATTATTACGTATTTTGAGCTCAACCATCAGAAGCTTTCCACTAATCACTCGCACAATGAGAGTGCTATTGGTACTCTTGTCGTCACAATTGGACAATTTGGATATAGAAAGTGAGGTTATTTTATCATTTTTAAACCATATGCTTCTTAACGATAATCCTGACGACGATTCAGTACCTTGGGAAAAAATCTTGGTACTCGAACTATACAAGGGATTGTTTTCAGATTTCAAAATCATCAAGTCCATCTTCGAAAAATATGATAATAATGATAAAAAGAAAGATGTCATTCAGGAATTAAATAGCATTCTTCTCACCTACCTTGCCAACAACTCGGTTATCACTCCAAACAAATCTTTAAAACCTCCCCAGGGTCAAACTTATATCTCTAGATCATCCTCTCATATGAAGATCTCGATTTTTGACCATTTGGATAAAGCTGAACCTCCTCATTCGATCCCATTGACATATCCACTTTACCTCACATTTAACATCCTTCTTCTCTATTCTGAAGGCATTGCAAATTTTGTTCAAAACTTATCAAACAACTCAAATCCATCCACATTAGAAGCTGATGTGGAATTTACCAATTTTTTCATAGAGGCAAGCTACCCCAATCTTCTGGCTTTATTTGAGAAATTTTTGTATTACGATATGGATAATGAAAGTTTCCACTTACTTGTCAGATCTCTACAACGCTTCACTCATTCTACAGGATTATTGGGTTTGGGCAACCTTAGAGATGGACTTTTATTGATCATTTCTCGTGCAATCACTAAAAACGAGGAATATAAAGAAAAGGCAAATGGGAACTCTCTACAGGAACAAGGCAAACAATTGTTGGCATTTGGTGAATCGATAGTAGAATCCTTGACTTCCTTACATGGACAAGATCATGAAGCTCAACATGAGGCTGAAGCTTCATCCTCAAGACAAAGTTTAGAGTCGTCCCACTTTCAATTTAGAAACTTCAATTATAGACATATCACCTGTATCCGGGCTTTGGCAAACTTAGGTGTATCATTGGGTTCCACATTGGGTAGTTCTTGGAAAATCATCTGGATGACATTCCAATGGTGTGACTATTTTGTGTATGGTCCTGATATACTTCACGGCAATAAATCAAAAAATAATGAAAATTCATTGCCCAAATTATCCGCTCAAGACTACGCTAATTTAGAATCCTCCAAAAAAAAATTGATTGATAGCGTCAATGATTTTCCAATTGATTCATTTGGTGAACTATTGAATTCGATGATCGAATTGTCAGAAGAATTAATCGGTGAGTCGAAGGAATCTAAGTCGGATTCAACTCTTGTTCCTTGTCCTTATAACAAAACATTTTATCTCAGTAATATTATTAAAGTGTGTGAGGTCAATCCCAACAAATTCTTTATTGAAGATGATTCCATTTGGAGTATTTGGATTGACTATATTATCAAACTTGGTACTAAACGATCTTTGAATTATGATTTAAGAATTCACATTGCAAAAGAGTTTAATTCTCTCATTGAGTATATTACCACTCAGGGATTCACCTCCGATTCTCAGGACATTATCACGAAAACAGCATCGAAGTCCTTGAATGGCATTAAATCATTCTTAAATGGTCTTCTCGATTTAGGAGTACCTAAAGAGCTTTTGGTTCTCAATGTTGAAACTGAAATTCATCATTTATGTCTCACAAACTTGTATGAGCTAATTGACAAATATGAGGCATTTTACAAGAACTCATGGAATGTCGTATTTGAAATTTTGGACACTCCCTTCAAAACTACATCGTGGTATAATGAGGACAAAAACTTGAAAGAAAAGGTTAGGTTGCTCATAGATTCATCTTTCAGAACCTTAAAATTGATCTTAGATGAGTTTATGTCTACTTTACCATTTAGTCAATTAAAATTATTGATTGATACTTTGAGAAATTTCTGCTCTCAAACGTTCGATTTGAATACTTCATTTAGTTCAGTTAGTTACTTCTGGCTAATCAGTGACAGTTTAAAACTGAGAATTGGTAACAACGGAAGTTTACTAAAAGACGATAGACTTTCATCAATTAAAGACGAACAACAACTTGTGGATTTCATTGGAAATACATCTGATCAAGATGTTGAGAAAAGTCTTATCCACTATATCGCTCTTGATATATACTTACTTTATACCTTGGCCAAACTCTCTTTGGATCAGAGGGATCAAGTAAGAGATGGATCCATTCAGACATTCTTTCAAATCATTGATGTTCATGGATCCTTCTTAACCACATCATCTACCTGGGATTTGCTCTATAAAGTGGTTCTCTATCCTATTTTGTTTGATTTCAAAATTGATCTCAATGATCCCAAATACCACAGGAAGGAATGGTTAGAAAGTTTCAGTCTCATTCTTTCGGGATTGATCTCGATTTTCAATAACTTTATGATGGACTTTACCCAAATTGATCATGCTTTTGAAAAGTGGAAGACTTTAATTGAATATTTCGAACGATTATTATCATTTAAATGGCTTGAATTGAACATGAAAATCTTTAGATCGTTCCAAGATTTGTTATTGCCATTTACTAATACATCAAATGGCCAAGAATCATCTGAAGTATCCGAAACAGAATTGAATAAAATCAAGAAGTTATTGTTTGACTTTTGGGTTAATGTACCTATTGAGTATGACTTCATTAATCCTCAGAATCAAGATTCTGCAGCAGCTTTAATGGAATGTTTCCCATCTTTATATCACATCATTAAAGATAAGATCACAGAGGAAGATATCAAAACCATTATTGCCCTCATTAACAAATGTGCTAGGTACCCGTTGTTATCTGGTAATTCATTGGATGATAACAAACCCACAAAATTACAAAAATCAACTATTGAAAATTTACAGATTATAGACATTACTAACAAGCAAATTGAATCACAAGTCATCCAGCAATTAAGTGGTATGATAATTTATCCGTTTGGTACTAGAAGCAGGATTGAACAGAAATTGGAAGGAAACAAGATTATCACCTCGAAATATAAGATTCCCAGTTTTGTTGCTATCAGTCATCTCAGTACACAATTACTTAAAGAAAAATTGGGAAAGCTAGAAGACTTCAGAGTCTTATTGGAGGATAAGGGTGCTGTGAAAATCATCAAATCACTTCTTGAAATCATTGGGAACAAATTTGTGGGAGTGGGTAAAGATGGTAAGCTTTTATGGGCTGAAGCTAGTGAAATACTCATGATTGTGATACAGAGTATTATCGGCCAAGCAGATTCAGGTGCTATTGATGATGATCTTTGGAAATTGATTATGAAATCGGTTATCATTTGTGTCGAAGAAGATCATGAAAAAACCGATCTTATCGCATTGGAAGAAGATGAAAATATTAAAATCAATCAATATAATCAATTGATTAAATTAGTATTACCCAAACTCTTGGAGACCAAAAATTATAGATTCATTGATGACTTTTTAAAGAGTATTTATGCGAATTCGTTTTTATACTCGTTTGATAATGTTGATACAGGTATCATTGAAAGATCGGGGGGATCTGAACAATATCTCGGAGATGAATTTATTGAGACTATAACTACGTATGATTTTGATTCTTCATTCGGGTCTACTAAACCTATCGAAAAGTTTGCTAATCAAAGTACTCGATTTCAATGTCTTGAAGAGCTTATTAAATATAGTAAAGAACCACTTGATGGACATTTGAATAAAATCAGTCAAAAGTATTTGATTTGCAGAGTCGCCTTCAGTTTAAGAAGATTTATTAGCGATCAAAGGTTGTTATACCGCTGTCCTATTTCCAAATTGCAACAACAAGAGGTTCTCAGTATGATCCAAGGAATCAATAACATTCAATGGAGTCCCGAGAACCAAAAAAACCTAGGCAAGCTCAAGCGACTTCTTGTGAAGTTGATTATCTTTTCATCGCGTATTCAAGGCTTAAACGAGTTGCTTGAGGTAGCACTTGCAAGGTAGATCTAGTGAACTTCCATAGGATAGCTCGATTGGAATAAAGGGGGTATTAAAGCATTCTAAAGTTGACAAGTGGAGGTGGGTTAGTACATTGGTATAGGTGTTAATCCCCTAAAATGATTGACAGACATGATTGGCTACAGAAATAAGCTAGAAATTAGATAGTTTATGAAGAAAAATAAAAAATTGATAAAGACTTAAGCTTGTACAGTGTTTTGAAATAAAATTAGTTTTGAAGAACCATCTTTTGGAAACAGTTCATCATGGATAAGTATCCATATATGTTATATAACAGGAGTAAAAGAATAATTTCACATAACATTCAAGTATCAAGGGAGAGATATGATAGTCACAGTCAACTGATTAGTGAATACAATGACAATGAAGACTCCATTGAATCGCTCCAAAAAGAATATGAATTGAATCAAACAAATAATTATATAAGATTTGATTGATTTTTTTCAAATAAAATGGTAGAGTCATATGGAAAAGTTGCTCAAGCAACAAGTGTCCAGTATTTTCAAAGGGATCCCCGTACTACTCATCTTGCTTGTAATGTCAGCTATATTCTTGAGACTTATGAGACTACTTTCCGCAGCCTTAATCAATATTCTCACTCTGAAAACTGTCGCAAAAAATATTAATATAGTAATAAATGGTAATAGTCCCGTTATGACCACCTAGATGGGACCAATGCATGGGTGAGTTGAAAGGAGTGGCTGGAAGTCAGTGTCCTCGTTTTACCCCTTTTTCCAGCATGTGCTGTGTTGCAACCGTTGAAATGGGGACGTGACGGACTCGGCTTAGGTCTGAGCGATCCGAGAACGATCGGCTTAGGTAAGATCGTATTTTGATTTTATCCCAATAAGCTAAAAATAACGAGGGGTTACGCAACCCATCCCTTTGAGTAATGCATGGTGATGATTTGTCAATATCGATCTACAGGGGTGGCAAGGAATGAGAAGAAAGCCAACGTGAGAGGATGATGTGCTGAAAAATGCTGAGCAAAAAACCAAAAACCAATATGAAGAAAATAGACTGAAATTCTTAAGCTAAAAGAATTGAACTGAAGAGACGAAAACTGGCCGGTTTTACAGTTTTGGGACTTCACCCATTCCAGACTCCCGAATGGGATAATTATATACATGTAGATGGCCACTAGAACATTCATTCTACTATACTACGTGCGCGCCTCATGATGATTTTGAAACAAGAGGATCGCCGGTCTGCACACAATAACGAACTAGTCGAGCAAAGAGTGGAGTATTGAAATCAGTTCTACTTGGAAGGAGGAGAACAGAGTTGGTGACACCCAGTTGGAGTAATTTCAATCTTAATTGTATAGTCAAATGGAGTCCAATTGTGTAGACCAAGCAATTTTTTTTTTTTATTTTGAACTAATTTTTTAGGGCAAAAAAAACCACAAGAAATGGGATAAAATGACCTCCTTCACAGTAATTCGTCAGATATCATTCCCACTATTGATAGATCGAGCAGGATGACCACTGGATGTCATCAAAACATCAACTTGGACGGTTCAGACGATCTTTCCATTAATAACTGGTGAAAATCCCGCGAAGTAATCGTGGGCTCCGCCGCTGTTTATATTTTCGATTTGTGCGACCTTCTATAAATGATCTGTTAAAAAATTCGATTTCACTTTTGAAACCACTACTTTTCTCAACCACAAGTCCACCCATTTCACTCGTTCTTTTTGGAAGTTGATCATGTCGTCGCAGTCGTTTAGAAACAGCGCCAACTCCAACAAGTATACCGAGTTTGATCCGGAATCAGGCGACCTTTCTCGGAAAAAGTCGCTTGTTAAGCCCGAACGGTCAAGAATAGATCCAAATCATCCTCGTTATCATTATACTCAGGTGGCTCAACAAGAGGCCAACCACTTGAAAATCCAGCCTTCGTCCACCGGCTTGGATCCTCAAATTCCCAATGATAACTATCTCAATCCATCTCGCTCGTATCAATCACAAACAAAGTCTAATGTTCCTCCTAGTGATGATGAGGATGAGGGCATTCCTTTGATGGATATTCATAATGGCTCTCCTGGAAGATCCAACCCTGTCAGTGATAATAAAGTTGAGGGAAGAGAAGTCTATGGTTTAAATGATGAGTATGGCTATGATGCTCCGGCTAAAAATAAGGTCATTTCTAAAGCCAAGCCGGTAGATCAAAAAGAACCCAAACACGACATTTATTTCTGGAAAGCTTACTGTTATGTGGTGACTTTTTGGGCTCCAGCTCCTTTGCTCAGATTATTTGGGCTTAAAACAAAAGATAGACAATTTGCTTGGAGAGAAAAAATCGGTCTCATTTCATGTATCTTGTACCTTGGGGCCATTGTGGCCTATATCTGTTTCGGGTTCACCAGAACCGTGTGTACCACCACTCGAGTTCGTTCTAGAAATAATGAGATCGCGACTAACTATTTGATCATTAATGGTAAAACTTACGATTTGTCTCTGTCTAGTCATCCAGCTGCTGCAGGTATTCCTGGTGGTTCGAATATTTTGTACCCTCCAGTAAATGCTGGAGGTTATGATGCCTCGTTTCTTTTCCAAAATGTTAATGGAAATTGTAAAGGTTTAATCACAGCTAAAGAAAACTCCAAAATCCCATCTGAAGGTGATGAATTGGCTTGGTATATGCCATGTCGTACTTTTGCTCAAGATGGTTCTACAAAACCTAATACTTCAGAAGTTTATTATAATGGTTGGGCTTGTCATACCAGTAATCGTGCAAGAAATGCTTATTATAATTTGAAGGTTAATGGTGATGTTTATTTCACCTGGGATGATATTAAAAATAGTTCTAGAAACTTGGTGGTCTATTCCGGTAATGTGTTGGATCTTGATTTAATCGATTGGATTTCTAAAGATGATGTCAATTATCCTAGTTTGTTTGACGAATTGAAGAATGATAAAACCTACTCGGGTCATGATGTTTCGCTTGTTTTGACTAACTCTGAACAAAGAAGAGCCGCAAGATGTTTGTCCGAAATTGTCAAGGTTGGTACTATCGATTCTGATACCATTGGATGTCTTGCATCTAATGTGGTGTTATACTTTTCTTTGGTATTTATTTTATCGGTTGTCTTTGCCAGATTTATCCTTGCTTGTTATTACAGATGGGTTATTGCTAGAAAGCAAGGTGTTAGTACTTTAGATTCCAAATCTTGGGCAAAGAGAAATAAGGATCTTGATAATTGGGGTGACACTAACGGTAACCCTATTTCTGCCATGAAGGATGTTCCAGTCAAGGCTAGAGCAAATTACAAATCTACCAAAACAAACAGACAAAGTGTTTTCGTTAGAGCCAATACCAAATTAGATGCTCCTGAATTATCACAATATTATGATAACCCTGATAAATTGTCCAAGTCCTTCCAATATACCACCATGACTACTCAAGCAGCATTGCTTGGAGGATCCAACAATCTCTCCAAGAAAAACCCTTACAAATCCGGCACCAGACAATCCACCCTTTATTTGAATGACCATGGCTCATCTTCTGATTTATTAAGTAGACCAATCTCCTCCTATAATCCTTTCAATGGTGCTGATGAAACTTATCCTGTCAACGGATTATCTCCTGACATTATTCATCCTGATGTTGTTCCTCAACCACCTGTGGAATATCAACCATATGCCTTCCCCTTGGCTCACACCATTTGTCTTGTTACTTGTTACTCCGAAGATGCTGATGGTATGCGTACAACCTTAGACTCAATTGCAACCACCGATTACCCTAATTCTCATAAGTTACTTCTTGTTATTTGTGATGGTATCATTAAGGGTTCTGGTAATGATAAAACCACTCCTGAAATTGCTTTGGATATGATGTCTGATTTGACCATCCCTGTAGATGAAGTTCAACCATACTCATACGTGGCAGTTGCACAAGGTTCTAAGCGTCATAACATGGCAAAAATTTATGCTGGTTTCTACAAGTATGACGATGCTACTGTTCCTCCTGAAAAGCAACAAAGAGTTCCTATGGTTACCATTGTGAAATGTGGTACTCCAGAAGAAGCCAGTTCTGCTAAACCAGGTAATAGAGGTAAGCGTGATTCTCAAATTATTTTGATGGCATTTTTACAAAAAGTTATGTTTGATGAAAGAATGACTGAAATGGAATATTCGTTGTTGAATAATATTTGGAGAATCACAGGACTAATGTCTGAATTCTATGAGATTGTTTTGATGGTTGATGCTGATTCTAAAGTTTATCCTGATAGTATTAGTCATATGGTTGCTGAAATGGTTAAAGATCCTCTGATTATGGGATTGTGTGGTGAAACCAAGATTGCCAATAAAAGAGCTTCATGGGTTACTGCTATCCAAGTTTTTGAATATTATATTTCTCATCATCAAGCCAAGGCTTTCGAATCAATTTTTGGAGGTGTGACATGTTTACCAGGTTGTTTCTCGATGTATCGTATTAAAGCTCCAAAGGGTAAGAACGGTTATTGGGTACCTATTTTGGCCAACCCTGATATTGTGGAAAGATATTCTGATAATGTGGTTGATACTTTGCATAGAAAAAATTTATTATTATTGGGTGAGGATCGTTATCTTTCATCATTGATGTTGAAGACATTCCCAAAGAGAAACCAAGTGTTCGTTTCTAAGGCTGCATGTAAGACGGTTGTTCCAGATACTTTCAAAGTGTTATTATCACAACGTCGTCGTTGGATTAATTCCACCATTCATAATTTGATGGAATTGGTCTTAGTTAAAGATTTGTGTGGTACTTTCTGTTTCTCGATGCAATTCGTTGTTTTCATTGATTTGATTGGTACTTTGGTATTACCAGCAGCTATTTGTTTCACTATTTATGTGATTGTGGTTGCTATTGTATCTAAACCTACCCCTGTTTTATCGTTGGTACTTTTGGCCGTCATTTTTGGATTACCGGGACTTTTAATTGTGATTACGGTCTCTTCCCTCATTTACATTGTTTACTTTGTCATTTATATCTTTGCATTACCCATTTGGAATTTTGTTTTACCAGTCTATGCATTTTGGAAATTTGATGATTTTAGTTGGGGTGAAACTAGAGTGGTTCAAGGTGGTGATAAAGGTCATCATGGTGATGTTGAAGGTGTATTCGACTCTTCCCATATTATCATGAAGAGATGGAGAGAATATGAAAGAGACCGCAGACATAATGAACCAACCATTGGCCGTCCTATTTCAGGAATGGGAGGTGCTTTAAGAGTACCTAGTGCAGCTTGGGATCCTTCCAGCGCCGAAAAGCATATTGACGAGGACTATTCTGAAGGTTCTGGCTCAACCCCGTAATTTATTTATTTCAGTCATAGCATTAAAGTTATTAACGAAGAATTGTAGCAAAAATCATAGAAATCAAAAATAAAAAAAATTTTTAAAAAAAAAAAAAACAAATTAAAAAAGAAAACGCGTTAATCTAAATAAATCCTGGCAACGATTAGAAACACTAAATCATCGAGTTAAACTTTGGTATAGTCTAGAGCCCTTGACTCGACTCGTGATCTGAGCAATTATTTGGGGGAGGTGGGGGGACAATAGTAGCAAAATACGATTAACAATGAATTAAATAAAGCCCCTATTATATGCCGTTCCTATTGTACATTGTGCTAAACGGTTTAATTGTAGAGTAGTCAACAATTGGTTGATTTTAAGGTATTGTACATTCTCTTTGTTGCGACTTACTACATGCAAGGAACTGATAATTTATATTATTCTATATAGTTGGCGTTGACATACATGTTGCTGCCAGTATCTGTAATGCCCGCAAAACAGGAGAAGTAACATGGCCAAGCCAGGCGAAGCTAGAAATGAAGATCAATTGAATCACTTGAACCGATATTGAAAAAGAGGTGTATAAGATTTGTTGGATTGTTGTCAAAAAAAGATTGGGTGATTTTGGAGTGTGTTTTTTTATCGGTAAAATATTACCGTCTGTTACCGTAGAAGTAGTCAGTTAGACGAGGGAATTAAAATGCAAAATATTGTTTGGATTCAATACCAGAGTGCTCGGTTCCGGCAGTAGTACTACTTTCCATGGTGGAAGCACTTTTGACTGAGCTGGCGGTGGAGCTATCAAGGCAGCCACCTTTCTCAAGGTACAACTCCTTAAATTTTTTCAATCTCCAAGTGTTAGACATCTTCTTTAATGAAGGTTTAAATGCGGAACCAGGAGTGGCTAATGCGTAAATCATATCAGGTTGGCTTGATCTTATATGTTTGGAATGAAGGAATCAGGCCACTATTTATATGGGTTCACTATTTGAGGATTTAGCTTGCATAGGACATATACGCATAGAACATGTCGGGGAGAAATACAAAGGATAGACGAAAAAAATATTCCACAATAAAATAAAAAAATTATAAACCCTATTTGAAGATTGCAGGTCCTTTTTTAGGAGTTTTCTTTGGAACATATTTCAGCTTCAAGTCTTCAATACCGCTCGAATGGTAGAAACACCAACTTAAACTAGGGGCCAGATTGTTGGTCTCTGGAAGTATGGGCCGATGAATCTGGTGATCCGGAGTTGAAATCTGTAGTGAACCACCTTTTAAAACCATCGGTGTGCGTGCGCCTTGCCTGTGAAAGTTAGCCCTGGTAACGTTTGAAGGTTTTATTGTTGAATACGAGCCAGGCCACTATTACAATGCGAGTCTGTTAATCGAAGACACCACACCTTATGGACAGTTATGCAGATTTAATCTCTTGAGTTATCTCGTAAAGTTATCCTTATAAACTTATCCTTATAAAGTTATGAAGTTATCCGAGATGAGTTATCTTACTATTAAATTATCTTATCAGCCTCTCTACACTGAGTATAAGCTTGTTGGTGCCAATTAATTATTATTACTGGGAATTAACAATTTCAGGATGGCTTAGCAATGATACGTAGTGTCCGACTTAAGTTAAGCGAAAATATTTAGCTAATTACACCCTGAAATTAAATGAAATTCTGTACCCTGAGTAATCGATGTAACGGATAGAATGTTTAATTCCCGGTTATACTAAACCTATATACAAAGGATCTAGAGTATAAGACCGTAGTCTTCTTCAATGCACTAATCCCGCTTGAAAGCTTGATTGATGTTTGATGGTGATGGAAGGGACTAGCTTGTCGCACCAAGTCACTAGATAAGCTCAATACACGTCAATGTGACATCGGCTTGTTCGATGTCGTCACAGGTGGCGCTCAATCTTGACTCCATCATTAGGGATGGCACGACACGCCGTGTATGCCTTTTTAATTCCTTTTGACCCAGCACGTCTATGAGGTCATCAGAGAAGGGTATATTCTACAATAATTAGTTGTTGATGATCCAATGGTTCAACACAAGGCGAAAAATAAGTCAAACAAAAGACGTCAACTATTGTTGAGCTTCGATAAGGCTTTGGGTGTATGTTTTTGTATGTTTTAGCAGCCTAGATATCAGTTGCCTAGACTTTTATTGTTTCAACGGTTGATCAAAAACCAGTTATGGCGCGGTGGAACCTGCATGAGCAAACCTAGTTACATGCATACGAGGTGAAGGAAGACATCAAGGCGCTAGGGTGAAGACGCAAGGAAAAGCAACTGAAGAAATGAAACGAAGGTTGCACTGCCCTAGTGGACTCGCCCTTGGCGTCATCAACGCAAGGCTGGGGACAATTGCACACATTGGAGTGTTTTTGCCTGGCATTGACATCGCCGTTTTAAGCTTTAACCTTTACGCGAACAATTAGACAAAGATTGCGGCATCTCCCTACACTACAACACCCACCTTACTGTTATAAGATACGACACACCCCATGCGAGCCTCCGATCATAGGTAAATACATGTTATGTATTTTTACCGAGCAGAAGCTATTGTCCAGTAGACATTATTTTCTACTACTTGCATAAGAATTTTTCACGACGTGGTCAGCAGGAGTTGACACCGCAATGGCAACCACACATCAAGGGTTGCCCCAAATCGATACATGGTGACCTTACCCTGAGACCGGTTTTAGCGATCGTTCAAAATTGGTGTATCGCCAGAGATCTTGTTTAAGCTTTTATCGAATTACAACTAGTACAAAAAAGTGAAGATAAAAACCGTACGCTAAGAATTAAGGGATGTTAGCCGGTTTTCTCGTTATTTCCACGCACTGATGCTAAGCGAGTAAATGACTATGGGTAAATAAAGAATTAGTCAGGATTTGTAAATTATGTGTGTTCGGCATATAGTGCTGGCACTATTTAGTCAGGCACTGGAAGGGATAAGTGTTCTTTGCATTGCCAAGGACTTCCGTTCTAGGGCATAAGATTCCAGAACGCACATGCCATACTTGCCAATTTGCCAGTAAAGTTCGTAATGGTTGTAAATACTACCACCAGTACGAAATTATCGACCGATATTTGGAGTAAGCCATTATAAGCTTTTTCACGGACAACCCATTTCCTAATGCGGTAAGTTTTTTCCAAACAATGTGGAAATAAAGGAAATGTGGAGAAATACTAAGAGTTGGAAGCCAAGATGGGAAATTGTGATGATTACAAAAGTTTCGTTCTAACATTTTATTCGATAAATAAAAAAAAAAATATTAATAATGAGGAGAATTAAATCAAGCAGCTAAAAGACATCAGAGACAAGCTCTGATCACCGAAAAAAGGTTTGGCATACGAGCCCAAGAAAGCCGAATAGTACCACCAATACAAAACCAGGCATGAGACTATAAAGTCGGGAGTAAAGGGTATTTTTTTCTGGAATTGTTTGTCATTGCAGGTTCATCGCATAAGATCAATCACTGAGCCATCCTTTAAATAGTCAAGATCGTTTAGTAGTTTCTTCTCTTCTTAGAAGAACCACCGTACTTGGCAGCCAAGTCAGCGTAGACAGAGTTGTCGTTGGAAGAGGAAGAACCAGTGGAAGCACCGGTAGCGGCAACGGCAGCAGTAGTTGGGGCAGAAGCGGCAACAGCGTTGGCAGTAGCTTGTGGAAGAGCTGGAGCTGGAGCAGAAGCACCAGTGGCAGAAGTACCGTTAGAAGCACCAAGTTGGCCGGCAGCGAAAGATGCCAATTCAGAGAGGACACCAGATCCAGAGCTTCCTAAGGAGTTGATAAGGGAGGTCAAGACACCAGAAGACTTGGCCCAGTCGTAAACTTCTTCAAAGATGATAGCACCGTTCTTGAAAGCACTGGTCAAGAAGTTGATGGATTGTTCTGGGTTGGCCAAGGCATTGTTAATAACGTTTTGTACGTAACCGGAGTTCTTGATTTCATCGACAACGGTAGAGATGATAGATTCCAAATCTCTCTTGGAGACATATTCAACATCTGGAACAACTTCACGCTTGTGAGCAGCTGGAGCAGTAGCAGCTGGAGCTGGAGCAGCTGGAGCAGCTGGAGTAGTAGATGGAGTAGAAGTACCGCCGGTGATCAAGTGGAAGACGGTAGAGAGAAGAGATTCACCAACGGCGAGTAAAGCGTTTCTTAAGTCAGCATCGTTGACAAGGGTGCTGAACAAGTTTTGCAATAATCCAGATTTCCAGATGGCAGACAACAAGGTTGGGGCTTGGACAACGGCGGCTTGAAGAGAAGCCTTGACAATAGCAGCGATAGATTGGAAGATAGCTGGATCGCTGGTCAATGAGTGCCAGACTTGACCGATGATACCAGAGTTAGCTAAAGCGGTAATCAAGTTACCAATGACACTGTCTCTCTTGGCAAGGAATTCCAATTCTTGTTCTTCAGAGAGTAATTCTCTCTTGGTGGTGCTGAAACCCTTAAGTTCTTGTAAGATGTCGAGGACTTCGTTAAGATCAACTCTCTTAACAAGGGTGGTTTCGGAAGAAGCATTGTTGATGTCAACAGGAGCAGCACTGACAACAGCGGAAGTAGCGAGGATGGCTAACAAGGTGGATTGGGAAAACTTCATTTTATAGCGAGTAGTGTTTGGAGATTGTTTTGGTTGAAAGACAACTGAATGGATTGATGATGAGAAAAGAAAAACTAGGAGAGAATTTGACCAAGTATTTATAATTCCTTTCAAGGTCCTCGAAGTCCCACAACCTTCTTGAACTACGACTTTCATTTCTGGATTAGGAAAGTTCTGTAAACCAACGTCCCTACTTAGTACCCAAAGTGGGTAGTTTGGTCGCAAAAAAATTGGTTGTACATTTCCTGATTCGGAAGTGTAAGTGGTCCCCCAACCATTTCCCAATTAGGAAGTTCGCGGATTTGAGGTGCCACCTCCTACCTAACAAGTTGCAGAAAACGGTAATTATGTCAGAGACGAGGGAACCGTAAGTTTAGGGCTTAAGTTTGGCTTCAGAATGAGCTCGTATATGCCTAATTTGGAAATGTGGAAAGAACTAGTGAGGTGTTGGTTTCACTGGAATGGCTGGCTGCCTAATTAAAACAATGTTTGTCAATTTGAATAATTACCTATTCATATGAGAGCTCAATTACAGATCGTTTCTAAGTTATCCCTAGCTGCTCTAACCTGAAATTTTACCCCTCAAATAAACCATGTACAAAATGCTAATTTTAGTTAACTTCTACAATTTTTACAAGAGGAGAGAATGAAATTCCCAATACAAAGAAAGGTACTAACTCAAGGATATAACTGTGGAAACGCGATGGTATAGTTTAATCTTAATCTCCTTGACATACCCAATGCTTCCAACCCCTCACACCAAGAGAATTAGGTGCTCGCGAAGATTCCCCAGTTATTTCCTAATTAGTAGAAAAGTCATGCTACCCTAGGGTGAATTTTCCAGTGCTACAGAAACACATTCCAACGGTTGGTACAACGAAGGGGGTGTTGGTATGTATGACACATGCTCCTTTCTTCACCCCTTGCTTGTCAACAGAAATGTCAGCTTTCCCAAATGGGTCATATGGTGAATCACTAATCAACAATCTGATGCTTTGGAATCTTTGTTGCAACTTGCATAATCTGACTAGAAGACTAATTTGGTGATTAGAACAATGATTTACAATAAGCATTCGAGGTGTCATTCGTAAAGTCACAACCTTACTACATTGGGAACCACGGCCAACAATACGAAACGGATATACTTGATACCTTGAACTAGCAGCTTTCCAAACAAAGGTGTTAACAGTGGCTCCGCTTCGGAATTGTAGTTGTCTCTATCAACTGGTTGACACCATACCCACCCTTCTATCAGGCACATGCCTTTACATTCAAATTGCCTACTTGGGACTCCTAGCGAGATTGGTGAGCCGCACCTACCGTTGAAGCCTAATGTCTACAAATAATTGTGGAGAGAAAACTTTCCGAAGCCTGCGAAGATATTTTAAACCTCCAAAACGGAAATTGGTGTTAAAATGCCTTTTTCAAATAGGCTCTCGGGTGTAGGGGATCTTAATTTGTTCCTATTTGATCTGGACTGGGGTATTTCTGAAATCAACGTTGTAATTAAGTCTGAAAGTGGATAGTATGGAGATTGATTCTCGACAAAAAAATGCATGTGATACACTTCTTTCGTGGGCAGACGAATTCCAACCCAGTACGTAAGGGTCTAAGTTGTTTAAGCAGAAAAACCTGCTGGAATGAATGTTTGCTCAAGAAAAAGTACAAGACCAAACTCCTAAAAACTTGATGCAGTTATAGCTGGCATAACTATCAATTCTTGGTCCTTTGGAGGAGTGAATCTGGGGTTGCCCAATTGAGTGAAATTTTTCAAATTCTTTTTCTTTGAAAATAAGCTAAAATTCGAGAAAATGAGAAATTATCATCATCAAACAGTTTTGTAGAAGTGGATAAAGTGAGGAGTGAGGAGTCAGGAGTGAGGACTAATCAAAGACCAAATCTAACATAGAGAATGTAATTACAACAAAGACATCTCCATACTATTTCAGTAGTATTTTGGTTGATTCACCACCACCTCTATTTACTGGTTCTCTGCAGTCTTATCTATTGTTCGAAGCCCGTGCGATGGCCAAATCATCCACTGCGCCGCTAAGAAATCACACGCAATACGAAACGTGTTTTATCTATACCAAACTAAGGCGGACCCTTACAAAGGTGGGTTTATAGGCAAAACCTACCCTAATAAACCATTCGCTCGAAGGATCAAAATTTATCCTCGTAATTTAGCGCACGGAGGATTCTTCTGACATGTTCACCACATTATTAGTGCTAAAAACAGTAATAAGGGTCCCATGATTAAGGATCAGTATTAAAATCTTACTTCCCACACTAATTAAGAGCACTTCTCTATCATGAGCTATACATGCCCCTTACAGAAGTAAGCCCGCGTTGCAGTTTTAATTGGTCCGTCCAAGCCTCTGATAATTTCGCGATGGGTTTTCTTTTTCTGCCATTTATAGTCGAGCCATTTCTGTCACTTTTTGGTTTTTCATCTCCTACCATTCGTCATGTCTGTTGCCACTGGAGTTGAGGTCACCAACGTTTCAAAGGAATCAGCTGTGACTGGTCCTTCTTCAAATCTTACTACTATTGATACTTATGGAAAAGAATTCAAAGTTCCAGACTATACCATCAAGGATATCCTTTCTGCCATTCCTAAACACTGTTACGAAAGATCCTTGATCAGATCCCTTGGATATGTTGCTCGTGATATCACCCTGATGCTCGTGATCGGATACTTGGGTCAAAAATACATTCCTTTGGTTGATTTCGCTGGCCACCAAGATGCCTCTACTATCGTCAGAGGTTTCTTGTGGATGGCTTATTCCTATGCCTTAGGATTGTTTGGATTCGGTTTATGGATTTTGGCTCATGAATGTGGTCACGGTGCATTTTCTGATTACCAAAACGTTAACGATTTCGTTGGTTGGGTGTTGCACTCTTACTTGATCGTTCCTTACTTTTCTTGGAAATTCTCCCACTCCAAGCACCACAAGGCCACCGGTCACTTGACCAAGGATATGGTGTTTATTCCTTACACTAAGGAAGAATATGCTGAAAGTAGAGGTGTCTCCAAGATCTCTGAGGTCATGGAAGAATCTCCTATCTGGACTTTTATGGTGTTGGTTTTCCAACAATTGGGTGGTTTACAATTATACTTGGCCACTAACGCCACCGGTCAAGTTTACCCAGGATACTCCAAAATCGCCAAGTCTCACTATGCTCCAAAGTCTCCTGTTTTTGACAAGCACCACTTCTGGTACATCATCTTGAGTGACATTGGTATTGGTTTGACCTTCACCATGGTCTACCAATGGTACAAGAATTTCGGATTTTTCAACATGTTTGTTAACTGGTTCATGCCTTGGTGTTGGGTTAACCACTGGTTAGTTTTCGTCACCTTCTTGCAACATACCGATCCTACCATGCCTCATTACAAAGCCAGTGAATGGACTTTTGCTAGAGGTGCTGCTGCTACCATTGACAGAAACTTTGGATTTGTTGGCCAACACATTTTCCACGATATTATTGAAACTCACGTTTTACACCATTACGTTTCTAGAATCCCATTTTACAACGCTAGAGAAGCTACTGAAGCCATCAAGAAGGTCATGGGCCAACATTACAGATACGAAGGTGAAAGCATGTGGTACTCTTTATGGAAGTGTATGAGAATGTGTCAATTCGTTGATGACGACAATACCGAGGGTGTTATGATGTTTAGAAACGTCAACGGTCTCGGTCCCGTTAAACCAAGAGATTAGGTTTATTCTATCCCATTATAGATTAGTAAGATATTACATCATAGAACAAGCTGTATATAATTAATCGTAAGCACAACTTAACATGGTGTAAATCAGTAGCTGTTACAATCGGTGATTCCTAATTGGGTTAGGTGCGGAAGGCCCGTCCTCGTGACTTTCTCGATATGAAAAATTTCACTCCATTATACAACCATCAATGAGTTTGTTTCGTCTTCCTCGGCTTAGAGCGGTTAACACCGTCTTCAGACCGTTGAACAGAGTCACCAATTTCCACTCGTCGTCGCTCTTGAAAAATGAGGTCTCCAAGGCTCCTCAAACCTACGAGGAAGAGAAGACCATCATTGATGAGATCAACACCAACTTGAGCTCAGAAGATAAGGCCAAGCTTGACACCATGAGAAACATTGGTATTTCAGCCCATATTGATTCAGGAAAAACCACTTTCACCGAAAGAGTGTTGTACTATACTGGTAGAATTAAAGCTATTCATGAAGTTAGAGGTCGTGATTCTGTGGGTGCCAAGATGGATCATATGGAATTAGAAAGAGAAAAAGGTATTACTATTCAGTCGGCTGCAACTTATTGTTCTTGGAAGAAAGATGATAAAGATTATGCCTTCAATCTTATTGATACACCTGGTCATATTGATTTCACCATCGAAGTGGAAAGAGCTTTGAGAGTTTTGGATGGTGCTGTTTTGGTTGTTTGTGCTGTTTCTGGAGTTCAATCGCAAACCGTTACTGTGGATAGACAGATGCGTAGATACAATATTCCTAGAATCACTTTTATTAACAAAATGGATCGTATGGGTTCTAATCCTTTTAAAGTTATTGATATGATCAATCAAAAATTGAAAATCCCTGCTGCTGCCATTCAAGTCCCTATTGGTTTGGAAGATAACCACAAGGGTGTTGTGAACATTATTGATAGAGTTGCCTTATACAATGAAGGTGATAATGGTGAAATTATTAGACAAGCAGAAATTCCTGAAGAATTGAAAGAATTAGTTGAAGAAAAGAGAGCTTTGTTAATTGAAACTTTGGCTGATGTCGATGAAGAAATTGCTGATTTGTATTTGGAAGGTGAAGATCCATCTACTGATCAAATTAAAGATGCTATCAGAAGATCTACCATTGCTAGAAAATTCACTCCAGTATTGATGGGTTCCGCTTTGGCTAACAAGGGTATTCAACCTGTCTTGGATGCCATTGTGGACTACCTTCCAAAGCCAAATGAAATTCTTAATAGAGGTTTGGATGTCACCGAAGGTGAAGGTGCTGTTGAAAAACCAATCAACTTGATTCCTTCATCCACTTCTTCATTCGTTGGTTTAGCATTCAAATTGGAAGAAGGAAAATACGGTCAATTAACTTATATTAGAGTCTACCAAGGTAAGTTAAAGAAGGGTGGTTACATTACTCACTTGAAGAGTGGTAAAAAGGTTAAGGTTTCTAGATTAGTGAAGATGCACTCTAACGATATGGAAGATGTTGATGAAATTGGTTCTGGTGAAATCTGTGCTACTTTTGGTATTGATTGTGCTTCTGGTGATACATTTATTGGTACCAACAGTGAAAAGAAAATCGCCATGAGTACCATGTTTGTTCCTGAAGCGGTTATTTCATTAAGTATTGCACCTAAATCTAAGGACAATGGTGCATTTTCCAAAGCTATGAATAGATTCCAAAAGGAAGATCCTACTTTCAGAGTTAAATTCGATAGTGAATCTAAGGAAACTGTTATCAGTGGTATGGGTGAATTACATTTAGAAATTTATGTTGAAAGAATTAAGAGAGAATATGGTATTGAATGTGTTACTGGTAAACCTCAAGTTTCTTATCGTGAAGCTATTACTGTCCCCACTACTTTCGATTACACCCACAAGAAACAATCTGGTGGTGCTGGTCAGTTCGGTAGAGTTATGGGTGAAATGTCTCCAATTGAAGGTAATCAAAACAAATTTTCTCAACACATTATTGGTGGTAAGATCAGTGAAAAATATTTATTGGCTTGTTCTAAGGGATTTGATGATTGTTTAGAAAAGGGTCCATTGATCGGTCATAAAGTTTTGGGTGTTCACATGCATGTTAATGATGGTGCTACCCATACTGTTGATTCTTCTGAACTTGCTTTCAAGCTTGCTACTTATGGTGCTTTCAGACAAGCTTTCTTGGACGCTCAGCCAGTTATTTTGGAACCAATCATGTCTGTGGAAGTTAACGCTCCTCTTGAATTCCAAGGAAGTGTTATGGGTTTAGTCAACAAATTAGGTGGTATGATTATTGAATCTTTGAACTCCAATGATGATTTCACGGTTATTGCAGAATGTTCATTGAATTCTATGTTTGGATTCTCTACTGCTTTGAGAGCATGTACTCAAGGTAAGGGAGAGTTTACCTTGGAATTTTTGAAGTATGCTCAATGTGCTCCACAATTGCAAAGACAATTGATTGAAGAACATGAAAAGAGTTTGGCTGCTAAGAAGTAGCTGTATATAGTCTTGTAAATAGAATGACTCAAAAAAGAATTAGAATATCATAGATCAAATGAAACAACAATTGGATGATTACAATTTAATGTATAAATATGACATAAACAGACACAAACAGACACCTAATTATTTTTAAAATTTATTGATTTAATTTAGCGGGTGTGATTAATTGTTGTAACTCAGCTATTATAATTTTATTATAATTTTATTGAAATGATTTGATGTAATTTGATCAAATAATTTAGTTTTTTTTTTTTGACCACCAGTTTTTATGACCACTTTAGTTATCGGCACATCTTACTGCAAATTCGATAACAGATGTTACAATATTCAACAACAAGTGATATTATGATTTACTATTTATTGCTACTTAGTAGCTTCCGCTACAGCTTTCTTCTATAACGTATAATTATGGCATGAACATTAAGAAGACCTAACTATGATACCCTGAACTAGAATACACACATATAAGCAGATATGAAAAAGAATTTATCGATAGTGGATACTCTTATGTTTAAGCCTTAGCGACAGCCTTCTTGACAGCAAATCTTCTTTGCTTCTTCAAGACCAAGACTTGGAATCTTTCAAAGTCGGATAATTGGGATCTTCTTTCTCTGGAAGCCAACTTCTTAGCCCAAGCGGAAGCAGCCCACTTGGCATCGATTTCAGCAGCAGTCCACTTCTTGGTGACGGTGGAAGTTCTGGAACCTCTTGGTAAGTTTGGAACAACAATTGGGGTTAAGACAACCTTGGCCAAAGCGATGGCTTGTCTTTGGATCTTTGGACCATCGATTAAAACCTAAATGTTAGTAAAGCTCTTCAAAGGTCTAAATGATTTTTTTTGACCATAATAATTTATCAAATGATGATGGTACATACTCTCTTTTGGTCGATGATTTCAACGATAGTGGCCAAGTCCTTGTTGTTAATCAAAACAACACGGCCCAACTCAACGAATCTCCAGTTGGAAGCTTTAACAGTGGTGTGTGTAGACATCGTATACTATTCTGGTGTTCAACTAGTAACAAGTTTGAGTAAATATATTCTACAAATTTTTCATGACAATTGGGGTGCGCCTTACCCGGATGCGGTCGAGGTGCAGGAACCGGTCATGTGAGTGCACCCATATTCTAGGGCTCGTGCCCTGGACGGTGCGCATCTCACTATATAAACCTCATCACTCAATCCAATAGTCAATAACCATACCTTGAATTGTATGTACTGATGACCAATAATTTGCGTTCTAGAGTGAGATCCATGAAACACGCCTAGTTTCATCAAGTGGACTCATGCCATGCGACCAACCTATATCTGAATCATACTAACCATAGACCCAAGATTTAATGATCAAGACGAACAAGATACAGAACGATTTCGTGGAAATTCGGATCCATTGAGTTTACCATTGGGAGACCATTGAAATCGTTTGAAGAAACTTGGGAGATACCCCACATCGATTGCATGGGCCATTTCTTCCTGAACTAGTACCGTGGGTTGTAGTAAACACAAGTTGTGACGAGGGATGTAGAAACGACGATACGACGATACGACGATACGACGATACGTTATGAGGTCTTCAAGGTTAGACGACTTCAATTGAGTCCAACCGGCTCTTTGTAATGAACTAATACTGGCTTGACCGTGGACAAGACTCGTTGACAAAGCAAACCGACTCTAACCTTTACGCCCACACATATATCTCTTCTTGCGCCGTTATCAATACCGAAAGTTATGATCGCCTCCCAATACTCTTTACAAGCGTAGATGTTTGTGGATTGATCTTTCAAGGTTGGACGTTGGACCTTTTAGTCCCCTTAACTTCATCTTTGTAGTGATTGGTTCCATATTGCCGTCTTTTGGTGCTCGCTGTATTTGCTGCAAATGAAATTTACAACCACCTATAAATACCTACGTGCTTCCGCCGTTCGGACTACGTTTTGATTATCTCTTCTTTTTCCTCTGAACAGTACCCTCAATTACTGTAACTCTGCCATCAACACACACACACACACACACACACACACACACACACACACTTTGGTCATTTCTCGTTGATGTTCTCAATTTTTAATAAGAGCATCATGAAATCTAGTCCAAAAATTCAAAGCTAACAATTTTCAAATTGTCAAATCGAATGATCCATCCAATACGCTCACCTCCTGGTTCTTGGTACCTCCTTCTAAGCTTGACTTATGCTGTTAGTAAACGTGAGATCACGTGACGCTGCCATTTTCTTGACCTGCGCCTGATGTTCACCATCATGATCAAACGCCTTACACGCTCCTTCACCATGGCCTCTGTCAAGAAATCGGTGGTCCAACCCCATTGGAACCCTCCTCAGTCCCAGCCCTCCACTCCGTTGAAACTCTACAACTCTTTGACCAGAACCAAGACTGAATTTGTCCCCATTAAGCCTGGTCATATCTCATGGTACTGTTGTGGTCCTACCGTTTACGATCACTCTCATATGGGTCATGCTCGTAACTACGTGTCTTCCGATCTCTGTAGAAGAATCTTACAGGATTACTTTGGTTACAATGTTAAGTTTATCCAGAATGTGACTGATATTGATGATAAAATCATTATTGCCGCACGTCAAGAATATTTGTTCGAGGAAAAGATTCTTAAGAAGTTTACGGCTATCACTGATGATTTGGTGGCTGATGTTAGTTCCTACTTGAATGCATACGTGGCCAAAAACTTACCAGAATTCAACGGTGATGTTCAAACTGATTTCATCAATTGGGTGCAATCTGTTGACATTCAGGCTGTGGCCAAGGAAAAGCCAAAGTTCCCCATGTATATAACTGCAGCTAAACTGGCTCATGGCGCTCTTTACTCCAACAAGCCATCTTTTGAAGAATTTTTGACCAGTATTAAGGATGTGACTGTTCCTGCTTTAGATAAGGAGTTTGGCTCAACCGTCAACGATCCTTCCATTTTCAGAAAATTACCTTTGTACTGGGAAAGAAAGTTCGATGAAGATATGGCTAGATTGAACGTGTTACCTTCTACTATTACTACTAGAGTATCAGAATATATTCCTGATATTATTGAATTTGTGGATAATATCGTCAAGAATGGCTTTGCCTATGCTACCAGTGACGGTTCAGTATACTTTGACACTGTCAAATTCGAAAACGACTCTAATCATGACTATGCTAAATTACAACCCTGGAACAAAGGTGATTTATCATTAATTAATGATGGTGAGGGTTCCTTAACTACTGGTCAAGCTACAAAGAAGAATCCTGCAGATTTCGCCTTGTGGAAGGCATCCAAGCCTGGTGAGCCTTCATGGTCCTCAAAATGGGGTGAAGGTAGACCAGGATGGCATATTGAATGTTCAGTAATGGCTTCTGATATAACTGGTGAAACTATGGATATCCATTCAGGTGGTGTGGATTTATGTTTCCCTCATCATGATAATGAATTGGCACAATCTGAGGCTTATTTCAACAACAAGCAATGGGTCAACTACTTCCTTCATAACGGTCATTTGCATATTCAAGGTCAAAAGATGTCTAAATCTTTGAAAAATTTCATTACCATAGAACAAGCACTTAATGATTTCTCCAGTAGACAATTAAGATTGGTGTTTGCCTTGAGTTCCTGGGATAAACCACTTGATTTTAAGGATAGTTTGATTCAAGAAGTTAGATCATTTGAATCTTCTCTTTCCAAATTTTTCACAAATGTCAGAGCTTTGAACAATGATTATAAGCATCAATTGAGTGAGGGGATTTACGTTTCTAAGAAGCTTGGTCCAAAGGAAAAGAAACTTTATGATGAGTTGACGGACGCACAAACTGAAGTCCATCTTGCTTTCTCGGACAACTTATCAACTGGTCAAGCATTGAGAGTTATCCAAGAATTGGTTACTAAGACCAATACCTATTTACAAGAAACCGCAACTGGTGAAACTGAATTACGTATTGATGTTGTTTTGCAAATCACCAACTGGATCTCTAAAATTTTAAACATTTTAGGGTTTGAGTCCAGATCTGATAAATTGGGATGGGTTGACGGAAATGGTGAAGAAGGTTCCAACGAATCTAAGGAAGATGTGGCTCTTCCATATGTCAAGGCTTTTTCACAATTCCGTGATAATGTTAGAAACTTGGCTATCAACAAGTCTGAAATTCCAGAATTTTTGAAGGCAACTGATGCTATTAGACAAGAATTGATCAGCTTGGGAGTCTCATTAGATGATAGACCCAATGGTTCAGCATTGGTTAAATTTCTTAACGAACAAGAAAAGTTGCAATTGATAAAACAACAAGAAGAGAAGGAAAGAAATTTGGCAGAGAAGGAAAAGAAGAAGAAGCTTCAACAAGAAGCCAATGCTAAGAAGGAACAAGAAAGATTAGCCAAGATGAAGATCAATCCTAAGGATTTATTCAGAGACGAAACATTATATTCCGAATGGGATGAAGCTGGTATTCCAATCAAGGACAAGGCTGGAGAAGAAGTCACCAAGAGCATGAAAAAGAAGTTATTGAAGCAATACCAACAACAAGAGAAGCTTTACCAGGAATGGTTGAAACTTCAAAACTAGTCCATAGAATTAATTTATAATACCGATATCAATAGAGAATTATTTGGCATATAGTAGTAACAATATTATCGCTTGGTTTGGAAAAAGTAGGTAAACTTGGGTTGAGAGTGATCACTAATTTTATGAGATTATTTCATTTTTTGGTATTTTCGATTAGGCTGCAAAATTAATTAATCTTTCCTTAAGCTTTTCAGCATATACCTCCATAACCTTTCTATCACCTTCATAAAGATCATCCAATTCTGATATGTAACTGATCACCGCATTCAATCCTCCTTGCTTTGTAGTAACCACACAAACAGCCGAATAATAGGCATGGCCCACTCCTCCACTAAAATATACGTCTTCAATAGAGTAAGTGGTTTCAAGCTGTGAAGCCAAACCAATGTTGGAAGTGATGAGGGATTGCCTTGGTGCAGGTGGCAGTTGGGGGCCATATTGAGCGTACGAATAGTTCTTTGAGTTTAGGAGAAATCCTGTTAATTTTTGAGGGTTATTGGTGAGAGTATTGTACAATGACTTTTGAACGTATTCCATCATGGCCTGGGTATGGTGAGCAACTGGAGGAAGAGTGAAAAATTCAGGTGATGCAAAACTTCCGTAATGAAATTCTCCAGAAGGTAGGAATCTCCTTATGTCCACCACAGTGGTTGACCTGGTGCTGAAATCTCCAGTTTCGGCATTTTGGAATTTGGATATCACAGTTTCCTCAAGACATTCAATGGCAAGGGTGTGGATGTAGGGAGTTAAGGTCAACTCATTTCGTTTACAGTAAGTGTGAATTTGTTGGACCTGAGCTGGTGTCAAGTTAAAGCTGAAAAATTTGGAATCGATATGGGGCACCAATTTTCCAGTTTTGAAAAGGGGCTGAGAAACTTCCAAAGGAGTGAAAGAGGTATTTGAAGGTTCAGAGTAGACGAAGTCATATTCTTCCACTGACTTGAAAGGCTTTTCTGGTAGGTGTTTCATATCTCTCTCCCTGTCAAAAATGTACTCTAATAATTCTATATCTGGGGATAACTCAGATAATTGTTTGCAAATATCGTAATGGAACTCGAGAGCAGCACGGCCATCAAACAAGCTATGATCACAATAAATACACAAGTATTGATCACCGGTGTTTGTTTCAAAGACAATGATTCTCCATAACGGAAGGTTTTCCTGGTCCACCGGACAATTAAGAGGAAATACTGTTTGAAACACTTGGTTATCGAATTTCTCGATCGACTTGAAACTCACCACCTCGTCAAATCGGATTTTTTGAGTATACCTGACCTCCCAGTCATCGTATTCTCGAGGGTTCTGTGGTTGAGATGGTCTATAAGCGTTGAAGGCAAGAATGGGGTGTGTTTTCACAAGGGAGTATAATACATTGGAGAGCTGGGGACCAGTGAATCGAAGATTATACTTTGCAATCACATTGAGATTGAAGAACAACCGGTCAATATTACGACTTGCAAACACTTTTTCCACACCTCCTATGGTTCTGGATAATTCTGGCATTGGAAGTAGAGTCAGGAGTGGATGGCAGTTTTCAAACTGATCTACGAGCTAAATAGGGTAGTTGAGAGATCGGCGGTTTGCGGGTTATTGTCCATTGAAAGTCATAACCAGAGGTAAAAAGGGTAAGAAGGGTTTGAGAGAAATAAGTTATGGTTGGGGGAGGGATAGAAATAGATACAACAGGCACAGAGTATAGATAGTATAGATACTGGATCGTATGGCCTGGTGAGATAGACAAAATTACTGAGAACTATCTGGAAAAATGGCGTTTCTCAGTAATACGCGACACCATTAGTGGGAAAAATTGTGATCATCCACTGACTATTTTGTATAATTACCGAGAATTAGTGAGAAAAATACTGGAAAAACCGAGAGAATTAGTGAGACTAACAATTCCAAGTTAGTGAGTTACAACTATACCGGGGATTTAGTGACAACTCTACACGTACAACGTAGAGCCCACTAATCCAAGATCTTACTAACCATTGGCTGCGCTACTCGTAGCTCTACCCAGGTGACAACATCACTCCCCACAATTAAATACTTAGTCCTTTATCGCTGATTTCTCTCTACGCTCGTTTGGCTGCCATATTTGACCCATTTTGCTGCCAATCGCACACGTATCAACATGTTTAATCTCACCACTAGGGTCCAGAACGGCGCCAACCAGGCGCTCACGTCGGCAGCAATCCTCTCTGGGGTCATTGTGGTACTCACCCTTCTTCAGTTATTGATTAGCGACGTCTGGAACCTCTCATCCTCCATTGGAAACATCGTCCCCCTGGCCTCAATCAAACATTCCTTCAACTATGGGTCGGTCAACAGAAAGCCCAAGGAGAACTCCAAGATTCAATTCGACTTGGACGCCGATTTGTCATCGTTGTTCAACTGGAATACCAAACAAGTGTTTGTGTACTTGACAGCGGAGTACCCCGGTAAGAGTGACGGTTCGTCCAATACAGTCACTTATTGGGACAAGATCATCACCAGTAAGGACAATGCCGTGCTCTCCCTCAAGAACCAGAGATCAAAGTACTCAGTGTGGGATGTGGAGAAATCTTTCAGGGAAAGAGACGCGGTGGTGAAGCTTGAGTGGAACATTCAACCATGGATTGGACCTTTGTTATACGGAAGCACGGGAGTTGGTGAGTTTAAGTTTGCCAAGAAGGAGTAAATTAGAAGTGCTTAATGCTGGTCTTGATACGAAGTAGAATTACGATGAATAAATGACAGACGAGAATTGGTGATTCTCTAATGATCGACAGAATCAAAATGCCAATAGATGTACTGGTAAACACTGAACTCAAACCACTATTTAATTTCATGACGAAGGCGACCACATTATTTGCCAATCAGATCGATGAAGATTCAAAGAATATCAACGCCTGACTGTCCGTATCATCAACTCATGAAACTGTTGTTTTAGCAAGTAACCCACCACAATCCATTGGAACAACATCGAATGAAGACTTTCACATATGTTTACTCGATTACTCTCATTTGCTCTATATATTCCATTGAATATTAAAGTCTTATCTATAGATAAAGTCCAAGAGACCTTATGATGTTAATTATATTCTATGCTATTATGCTCTATGTACATGCTAATCCCTCGCCTCCATCATTTCAGTCAATACGGTTTCTGTTCGTTGGTATCTTTGACCAAACGTTTCTTGGTAATCGTTTCGAGGAGGTGATAATTTGTCTATTTTGACTCTGAAAAAGCCCATTCTAATTCTTGCTGCTTCATTATACATTAAGAATTCCAAAGTTTCGGGGAACTGATCCATAAGTTTAAAGGCCAAGTTTTGGTCTCCTGAAAGGTATTGATCAATGGCCAACCAGAGTTTGTAGCAGTTCGAAGGAGAGATTTTATTTTCTGATTTGATTCGTTTTTCGGGAATGAAAAATCCAGGAATGTTTTCTAATAATTGTTCACAATTCCAAGACTTCATGTTGAGAATTCTTTTGTTGGTTTCAACCTGATATTCTAATGCTTGATATGGGTCTCCAATATGACTTAATTCTTGTTTTAAAGATACAAGGTCATTCACGGCATAATAATCACTTAAGATCTGATACTTTTGTATAGCCGAGTCATTACCGAGTCCTTGAGATAAATGCAACATCGTGAGTTTGTACATGAATTGAAGTTTCCTCATGATTTTCACTTCCACCCAGTTTCCTGAAATAAGATGGGCTTCGCAGGTAGAAAGAATCAATTTGAGAGTTGCTTCATCAAGGTCTCCCTTTAGCACTTCCTTGATGATTTTATTGAACTGAGTACCCGATAATCGTACCCCATCTTCATGTGATTGTTGAAGGATCTTGAGGTATTGGGATGGCTCACTTTTACGGACTTCCAAGAGTCTGATTTTGGTTCCAAGTAGATTTCGGACATTTTTGATCAACATCACTGGTAATATCGGTTCTGTGTGGTCATGGAAAGGGTATTCTTTAACGTACTGGCGCACTATGGAATTTAAATCTTCAATTCCATTATCGGTCAATTTTTCTGCCAATTCGTAATTGTTTTGCTTCTCGTAAATTTGACTCATTTCTTTATAGATCAAGAACCGGAATTCCAACCCCAATTTCCCTCCGAGAATCCGTTTGATTTGATTAAGAAAATGTACCAACATATCGATATCTTGTTGGTGGGTGCCCAAATCAATAACGTAGGAGGCCACGATCTTGAACAAGTCTTCGGCTTTATCGATCATATCGATCATCATCACCTTGGGGTTGTCCAAGTCTCCTGACCTGAACGTCAATCCGTTCATATGAAAAATTGATTTAAGTAATTTGAGGGCATTTTCTCCATTATTGTGATTCATAGAATCCAAAAATATAAGGGCCTTCATCAAATAGACGTAGGTGAGGGTTGTGATGTGAACTCGCTGGTCCACCATTTTCCGGTATAGATTTAAAATCTCGGCGTATGAATCATAAGTCTTTTGTCTTAAGTGATATTGCATGAATGGAAGGAAATGTCTTTCTTGAAGAAATTCTCTCTTTTGACAAAGATTCAACATCTTCTGGGCACTGTCCACATCTCTTAAGGTGAGGAAATATTGGATCACTTCCAGATAAAGCCCGGCGTTATGTCTAATACTGATATTATTTTTATGGTTCAAGGTGACTAGACCCACGATGAATGCCTGTTTGGCTTGGTAAAAGAGCCGGTGTTCGGGATCAGGAAGCCTCCGGGTCCAGTGTCTATATGCACGAAGCTGGACGGTGTAAACATCCACATTGGTATATGGAGCATCACTCAAAGAATGTGCTTTATATATGAGGTCATTAAGGATTTCATATTGGTCAAGTTTGGTATATCCCTTGATAAGGGCTTTGTAGGTGTGAAGGTTGACAAGGTCAAGCTTTTCTGCTAATTGTCGAAGTTCTTCCATGAATTTAAGTCCGTAATTGGTACTGGCAAAATCAATAAGATCATTAATTGTTTCTGAGGAGATGAGTTGAACATTTGATTTTTCCTGTTCCTCTAAAGTTTGATTTAAGAATGTCCGTACCTGACCAAGATCTTTGGACTTCATATGCATTTTGAAAATTAATCGGTATAAGTAGGCCGAAGTAGATTTTTGAATAATACCCTTGTTGACGTAATCCAAGTAGATGGCAAAGCTCTTTTTAGCAGACTCGATATCATTATAATGTAAACGAGAAGATATTAAGGCGGTGAAAATAGAGGCACTGGGGACCAATTTTCTTTTGTTTAACTGGTCAAAGAGCATATCCACCTCGTCCTGAGCTCCGATTCCGGCTAAAGCTTTCATGACAATCGAATAGTGCACCACATAAGGGAGCTGACCCTTACCATACATCTCTTCGAATTGTGTCTGTAACAATTTCCAGTCTTTGGAGAGCTCACTGACTCGAAGAAGTACTTCGATTTGGTCCTCGTGATGGAGATTGGGATGGGATTTGTAGATCTGGAGAACCTCTGAATACAACTTTAGTGCGGTTAATGCTGACATCGCAAGCTTCAAGTCGTGGTGGGTCAATTGGGACGTGTTGGATTTGTATTTCCAATAATTGAGAACGTTATTGGGGCTGAACTTGAGGATATGATTCATGGATGAGGTAATGAAATTAGGGAAGGAGGTGGTGCCCGCAAAAACGTCTTCAAGCATGTGGATATGCTCCAAAAAGAGGGTATCTGGAGAGGTTTGGGATGGAGGTTCAGAGATTCCCGAGGAGTGAGCATTATGAGGAAATGCCATGAGACGAACTACTCTGGTGTAGTCGTGGTATTGTGGCTCAAGAAACAAGAAGTGGTCGTCACCGATTATCAGTACTAACTCGATAAAGAGCTTGAAAAAGATATACTTTTCACTTGGGTTGAGAGCATAAAGAATTCCACGATGTATTAATATGGAGATGACCTTTCTTTTCACAGCAATGTCCTCATCACTGCGGAGGAACCTTATAATACCTCCCCTGTTCATGGATAAGCCTGTGTTATCGTATTCGAGCTGGAATAAATTAATGAGTTTATCGGCCCATGATTTTTCTCGATAAAAGGGTCGTATTTCGGACTCATAGATCCCGTAGTTCCTGGTGTTGAGCAAAACGTGCACGATCTTGTCCTTTTCAGTCAATAACAACGCCTGGAGTGGGGTTGGTTGAGGCTTGACAGATGCAAAGACCGTTTTCCATATCGACACCAAAATCGACAATGTATCCGGGTCTGGAAAGCCTGTTTGGATATCCACAAGGTTGCTGAAGGTGGCATGGACCAGAGCAGAGTCTCTGGGCGAGTGGTGGTCGATGTTGGCGAGGGCTTGGAGGTATCTGAGTCGTAACTCTGGATCTTCTATGAGCTTATATACATGGGCGTAGTCTTTGTCAAAAAGCACCAGGAGTTCGGGAGACGGAGGGGAAGGTTCTGGGGGATGGTACAGCGAAGAAGAATGGGAGTAGGTCGAAGCTGGGCGGAATTGGAATTGCCAATGGGTCCAGATGGGCGACGCCGGTCGTATTTGGGGGGCAGTGGTGCTATGAATGCCCAGAAAGTGGGGGTTTTTGGATGCGAGGGAGGTGAATGGCGTCTGCAGGGGCCACCGTGGTCGTAGAAGCGTTCTGGGCTTCATGGGGGCACGGATAGTGATGTCTGTTGGAAGTTTGGCTGGTGAAAATTTGGTGCGAGAAGAGCCATACAAACTGAAAAATCCACCAAAATGTCAAGTCTGGGGAAAATTTGAAACAGGTTGCTTATCAAACGACTCGAAGGCTTCCAACTAGTTTAGGGTGTATTTATTGTGGGGGAATTGTGATGAGATTTAAGAGAATCAATTCTATGACTGGTTACTTAGGTAGAGATCATTGGTGATTAATTTTTGCAGAGTAGTGATTTATGAAAAGAGACTGGTTTTAATTGATTAATTTACTTTTACTGTTTGTACTGGTGTTTTTGGTAGTGGCATGGGTTTTGAATTAATTCCTACTATAATTATTTACTGATAGTTGTAATTTAGTAGTTAGGCTATGGAGATCAAATGAGATTGCACTATGGGTTTTTGTTGGTGAACAATTCAATAAATTTAGTTCTTTGGACCCAAAAATCGAGATCATTATCGAGAACAGTAATCGAGAGCAATAATCGAGAGCAATACGCGAGGTCAATGACCAATAGAGGTGTGCTACACGGTTCTGTTGATTTGTAGAGGCTCTTTATCATGGTGGATCAAAATCGGCTGATCCGCGAAATAATGAAAATTCGCCCATTCCAACTCACTCATTGAGCTAAAGGTTTTCTACTAGACATCCAATCGAAACGTGCTATTGGACAATTGATTTCAGAAATTGGCCCGTTTGGTCTACAGCCTCGTTGAGCTCTACAGGGCAGTGTGGGTTCAGAGGTCATGTATAAGATGTCAGAGATAAACTGAGAAGTAATGGAAATAACTGAAAAGTAATGAAAAAGTAATGAAAATGTCAGATGGGTTTAGACGGTTTTGAAATTATTCAATGTTTAGTTTGAGGACGAATGGATGGTTTACCATTTGTAAAGGCACAGTTTTTCTGAACATTAACCATTGCTCCAATGTTGGAGATGATTGGTGATTTTCTGTGATGAGTTGGGTTTGAATTGTCCACCATTTTCTACAAGTTTTTCCCTCAGTAAGTCACACTCGTTGAAGGTATCCCGTTGGATATCCGTTGGAAATATCCACTGGTTGAGTCAACTGATCAAACGTGTCAAGGCTCGCCAATGAATCTTGTCTGATTTTATACTATCCCAAATTGGTATAGTTCACTTTAAATTTTCCTCAGTTCACCGTACAGTACAACTCGATCCTTATAACCAACATATCGTGATTAGTTTAGTTATGGAACGGTGTATGAATTAAACCATTTCAGAGAGACTACATAATTACGGGCCCATATACTCCAAGTACTTCAGTGTGGTGTACACTGCAATGTTCAGTGCCAGATCACTGTCTAATGAAAAAGCCCTGTCCTCATTCAAGCTGAATATCGATGTTTCTCAGAATCATTAAATCAGTATTTTGTTTCGTAGTCATAGATTGCTCTCGTACAGTGTGAATATAAATAATCATCACAAAAACATCAGATATAAGCTTGACATGACATTGACAAACATAAGTGATTTGAAAGAAAGAAATGATCTAAAGTTAGTAATCATTTCATCAGTAAAGACCTATCATCAACTCCTGTTGCCAATGATTCATTTTGTACACAGAACCACGACTCCTCCTATTGTACAAGAGGGGCTCCAGGACATATGTCCGCCCGGTCACGATTATCCTCATTGAAATAACTTACGGTTGAAACTTTTTGGCTCATACAAGGCTGAAACTTAACGAGATGCAGTTGTCAACACGGGTTGTTCAGTCGGAACAATTGGTAAAATGCAAATAATCACCGCCGTGTCATTCCAACATCATTCTCTTCGTTCAAATCCCCCATGTCTATCGATGCTTGAGTGGTGCGAGAAACTGGGAAAATTTTGCTCCTTATATAGTGCTCCCATCGGTAGGGGCACGCCCGGGTGTTAGGGCTGCAAATATGCTAATTGAAGACTAACAGAGTAAGTTGGGATTTGATTATAGAAAGCCAGTAAAGAGTTCACGACAGAAGGAAATGCAAAGAAGAGGAATAAAGTTGTTAATTTCGATTTAAACAAGCAAGAAATGAGCGAGTTAGACTCCTATCATTAATTAACCAATATCAATTAATTAACCAATATCAATTAATTAACCAATATCAATTAATTTAACCAATATCAATTAATTAACCAATATCAAATTAAACCAGCATCATTTGAGTTAGGCTATATCATTTGAGTTAGACTGCTATCATTTGAGTTGGACTACCATCAATGAATTTGACTGTTTCAGTTGAGTTGGACTGTTTCAATTGAATTTGACTGCTATCATTTGAGTTAGACTATTTCATTTGAATTAGACTGCCATCAATGAATTTGACTACTATCAACTAACGTGGCTATAACGAAAAATACTGTCCAGAAAAGCTCGTAATTCTTTGAAATTCGTTTGGAATTGTTTGGAATCCTCTGACAACTTTTTGGAAGTTTTCTCTTTACTCCTTTGGTGGTTCATTGTGGTTCACTCGATTTATCCTGTTAGAACGCAACCAGGCTTCTTTCAATACAATTCATTAAATATATAAACCAACCATAATTAGTATACCAGCGATTTTACCATATTTATTTACCAACAGTTACCAATTTTATTCAGCAGTTTCTTCAGCAACTCAGTTCACCAGATTTTCAACATGTTTACTTAGTAGTTTCACTTGTTCAATTCTCAACATAGCTGTAGAAGCTAACCTTGACCAACAAGGTGAAGATCACATGGGCAACAGCCAAAAATCCAATGATAGCATATACAACTCTGCTGGCACCACTAGGGTCGCCTTGATGGAGAAGCGAGCTATTTTTTTGAGCAAGTGGAAGCACTTTAGTGATGTTGTTGAGCCCAGTGACAACTCCGCTAAGCAGCACTGCTGCCCAGACCAAGGAATTCCATGTGGTCAAGCTAGTTTCGGTATTGACCACCACCAGAAGTACGTAGGTCACCACTGTCAAAGGGAACCACAATAAATTGGTGTAGCCATAGATAGAAATAACGTTGGTTAACGAGTATGGTTCAGGAAATTTCAACAAGAACCGGGACCCTAAGACTAATGCCGTGGGTACGATCAAATTGTAACCATAAAACAAGCTGATAGATAAAGAAAGAACTTGAAACGTTTTTTCATTCCCGCTAAGATTGTTTTCACTCCGCCATTGATAGGTGATAAAGGCACCGGTGGAGGATGCAAAGATAAGAAAGATCATTGTAGCAGTGATCCAGATAAATCCGTACAATTCCGTGATGTTCTGGTCTTCTTCTTCAGTAGTACTAAATGACGAGTTGAACGGATTACAAGCACGCTGAACCTTCTGGAGGAAAATATCCGTATCCAAATCAAAGAACTTTCGGTAGAAATTGATCTGAAACATGTGTGAATTGACATCGACCGGTAATTGTGGTTTGATAACTTGTGGGGCGACTGGTTGTGCTTGTTCAGGAGCGACATATGGCTTTGTTCCAATGTCATCAGGCTGTATAAGGTTATCATCGTCGATCCAAGATATATCTTCTCCTTCGTTGGAGATTGGATTGTAGGAATGTGACATCTTGCGCTTTAGTAGAAATAGCCAACACCTGTTATTGTAGCGATTGGCTTTTGAAAATTGAACCGGGCACGCCGGGGTATGATATTAGCTTGAATAGGCAACTGATGGGAATTGTAGGAAGTGAAGATAATCTGTATCCGTGCCTTGGAAGCAAGCTGACCCTCATAAGTACTTACTTTGTGACAATATTATCTCGTTGTGATCTCATAAAAGGACCTCCTTTGAGGTTTGATCTTTTGGGTGCAAAAGATACTGGTGGCGGGTGCAGTGAAGTGGATACTTTAAGCTTATCTGTCTTTAAAAACGCAACTGGCTCGTAAGAGATACCTCTTTTTGATGGAGATCCTTCGCTATTCCTGTGATGAAACAAATTTTTTGAGTCTAGATCCACGGGTGATCCTGAATCGTTTGGAGGTAAAGGAAGTTCGACCAGAGATAGATGGCCACTATTGATCCAGTCATCAGAATCAAAAGACACAGCAGGACTGGTGCTAGTTCCTTCTTCTGTATCAGATATGCTAATATCTTGCTCTGATTGGACCTTTGCAGCTTCCTCAGGACTAGAAAAGACCTTGGGGTCCTGATCCAGAGCAGTATATATGTTTAGTAAGTTTTGAATATCATCCTCATCAGAATCCATATCGTCGAATTGGTCACCAGTGAATTCGGATATGTCAACATCGCCGATTGTCACAGCAACGGGTACTGGTGATCCTTCAAAGGTAGAAGCTGGCGATTCTCCCCTTGGAACCAGCTCATGTTCTTCAAATTTGGGTGGTGATGTCTCTTCCCTGAATTGAATCTTTTGCAGCTCTTCTTTTCTGGGTTTAATTTTTTGCAGCTCATCTTCCTCGAATAGAGTGGAGTTTTTGGGAACTTCTGGTACCTTCTGACTCTCCAAATCAACATCAGTCAACCCTCTAGTTTCAGGGAATTTTATGAAAATACCACCCGCAATTAGGCAAATCAAGGAAAGGACCAAAAAAGCCCAATAACGAATTTTTCTGAGCCCTAATGGTACTAACAAGGTTACGCCAGTATTGACTACCCATGATGCACACATGCAAACAGCAGCACCTTTTGCTCGGGCACTTCCATGAAATATTTCACCCGTATAGAGCCAACCGACCGGATTAATCATGGCCGACCATGAGGCTGCAATAAATAATCCTAAGGCCAAAGTGGCCGAGGCAGCTTCACTCTTCAAAATCCAACTAAATGGAGTCTTTTCAGTTGGCAAAACTTTAGGAGATTGAGCGTATAGGACCAGAAGGAGGAAAAACAAGAAGTATGAAACACTTAGGGTAACCATTCCAAAAACCAAAACGTCTTTTCTTCGGGAACTATCGAGTAAAAAGATTGGGAATGAAGTGGCTAAGGCCAGTATTGTAAGCTGAGAACAGCCCACAAGAATCCCAACTGTAGGTTGCAACCCACACATTGCACAGATATACCCAAATAAATATATAAAGGTACTGACCCCTGCCAATTGTACCAAAACTTGGGATCCAATACCAAAGAGAGTATGCTTCCAATGGCTTTTGTCGAATAAATCGGCAAAGCTGCAAGTCTTGATTTCGTTTCCAGCAGTGTAGTTCAGGATGACGAGTAATTTATCATCGTTTACACGATTGTTGACGGTATAGTGATACTTGCGACTGTGATAGAGGTGGATTCTTCTAAGGTTATGGGCAGCTTTTGACCAATTTTGTTGGGCAGCTAGCCATTTGGGGGACTCAGGAAGAAAGAAACTGAAACCCACGAGAAGAATCGCAGGCACAAGCTCACTAGCCCAAGCTAATTTGAAAGCGTTCTCGTTGTGGAGAAATTTTTGAAGTCCATAACTGACACTATACATTGAAAGCGAACCCATTGACAGGCTAAGCTGGACAATTGATAAGCTTGACCCCTTTCTTTTTGGAGGAACAGTTTCGGAAATGTACACTGGAATGAGCACGGAAATGAACCCTAGAGAGATACCCTTACAGACGCCGCCAACAATCACTAGCACAAGTAGTTTGGGAACACAAACCAAGACGGTTCCAGCGCCCCAGAAGAGGATGATAGCCTGAAAAGAACGCACACAGCCTAGGACGTCGCAACAAGCACCACAGAGCACACAGCCGACTAATGTTAGTAGCGAAGATGGAATTAGTGGAGGAGAGGGTTATAAGGGGAGCTTTGGTACTGATTAGAGAGAGCTGGAGCTAGATAAGAATGCACCCACTAGTAAAGACTTTACCAACTCCAAAAATCTCGCTTTCAAGTACAAATTTCCCCCAGTTCCAACGCTCTATAACGACACTTCCATGACACCATTAGCACACCTTCAAGATACTCAACAAAGCACTTCAAGTGTGCTTTTCCATAGGTACGAGATCCAGTTCGTACTTACCCACCGCGCCTATTCCGTTGGAAGACGCCATCAAATACTCTTCCCGCTGGGTGATTTTGCCGTAGTAAACGAGAAATGGAGACGACGTGAGGAACACGCTCCAGGCAGAGGACTCTAGGCCAAGGAGGAAGCCCGAGATGGCCACTATCAGGGTGATCCCGTAGACGTGATAGGTGAGCATTTGCAACCAAAACGAGGAAGAAAAGTTGCGAAAAACGGAAGAAGTTGCAAAAAGCGTCGAAGACGCCAAAATGCCATAAGACGAAGTTCCGTAGAAGAAGTGCCAAATGTCGTGTCAAAGACGCCAAAGTGCCAAAGATGCCAAAATAAAAATGTCAATTGAAAATGTCAATGGAGAGCTTTGTGGCCAATGATGTGGTGGAATTTGAGCAGGGAGCAATTCTGGCTGGTGATTTGGAGGGAAGACATGGAGGAGACTTGCTTTGGAGGATGAAGGGCGATTGTAGCGTTTTAATTGATACGGAGAACGTCTTTTGGGAGAGGGAGAGGGAGAGAAAGAGGGAGAGAAAGAGGGAGAGAAAGAGGGAGAGAAAGAGGGAGAAACATAAAGACAACAAAGCTTGAAGATCGACAAATGGTACTTAAAAGCCAATGAGCCTGATGGTGAAAGAGAAAACGAACCTTATCTAAATGAGTTGAGATCTTTCCAAAGTTGTCACTCTGCTGTCAAAGTCCTCTACCATCCTCGAAAAGACAAAGCCTATGAATCTTTATTGATTTGTCGCTATTCTTCTACACTCGCCACTATGTCTACAGCCAGTTTCTTCACAGTGTTTTGACTGCTTTTCGCCTTTTGCAACTCTGGAGCTTCACCTTAGGACAGTTTCTTGGGTGGACTCTGAAAGGTCCAGCAATTTATCGTTAGTCCCCAATCCTCTCATAACTTTCTACATCACCATCATCACCACCATCATTCAACCAGCTTCCGGCCCTACCAACTATCTAACCCACACGTCCTCATGTCTCCATACCTCTGGCCAGTATGATCAAAGTCTCAGTGGAAATCATTGCAACAGACCGGCGCACAAAAAATCAGTCGTTAACTCCTCCCACTCCCCAAAACACCCATTTACTTGAGCTATACCACCACCAGCACCACACCAATTGCTTTGAACCATAATACCGCCAGAAACACTCAATTGCACCGCAGATTTCGCACCAATCACCCAATTGGAGCATGGATCCATTCTCTGTTAGTGCCAACTCGGCCTCAAATGACTCCTCTCACAAGCTCATCAAACAGACCCATTTCCAGTCTCCCCTTTTCACCAACATCATCCCCCAGTTCAAGGTTCGCGTCAACAAACCGTTTCGGGGCCTCGTCAGCACTTCCTTTAATGATGAACTGTACCAGAACTTGATTCCCGTGGAAGAAGACTCCCAGCTTGATGCATTTGGCGATGATAGCGATGACGAATTGCTTCAGCTTGATGAGCCCCCCAGCAAGCCAGAACCGGAATCGCCGAATTCAAGTGCCCATATCACACCCATAAAGCTCATTGTAAAGACCAAATCTTTATTGGTAGATGGAATCGAGTTTCCAGCAGGCTCGGAAATACGATCTTCGTGCTTGGTCAGAGGTATCCATGATGGTGAAGATGACAACGGCGAAGACTCGCTCTTGGTGTCGCTAAAATCTGGGTTTCTTCTCTTAATAAGAATTTACTATGTGCCTCGAGACTATCGTGATTCTGACTATAAGTACCAGAACCAAGCGTTCATTCCTGATAATGGTAACTCCATCTTTAAACCATTCATTGTCCAGTGGTGGAATACGAACAAAGACCACACTTTGCCCACGTTGAAGACTACGGGCTACAATTTGGTGGCTCACCGTTCCGGACTTTCAGTGATCTCCGCCGCAGCCAGCGACGTTTTTCGTATTTACAATACTCAATTGACATCCAATGGGATCATGTTCATGAAACACGTCAATGTTGATTGTGACGGCTTGATTCTTCATACATGCTTTGCTGAACCATTTCATAACTCCAAGGTGGACCACCACAACTTTTTTTTAACTTTGGTATTTACCGAGTTCAGACGTTTGGTGATAAATCTATATTCATGGTCGATTATGGAAGGGTTAAGCCTGAGCTTTGCCAAATCCACATTACCGTTGGACAATTCGTTTGCGGTCCCTATTTTCATTGTGCCCTTAAACCATAACGGGGGATTTTTATTTGTCACTCAAGATGAATTGGTAATCATCTCCATTCACAACATCATGTCCGCAGAATATGGCTTCAGAAGAATAGTACCTCCTTGGAAAGGAATATCGTTCCCTACCTGCTCTTATAGACCAGAAAAAAGCCTTAAAGGGGACCATTCCCAGGAGGACCCCGAACTTTTGATAGCTACTGATAATGGAACGGTTTACTCCCTAGAAATAACAAAAGATGACTGCAAAATTCAACCGGTGGTGAAAGTCAATGACAGCATATCTGTATTTTCACTTGAAAGAACATCGAAGGGATATAACTTCCTTTTCGGAAGTGACACAGGCACAAATAAGGAATTACTCATCCCTAATTTGATACCTCGTAATGATCAGTTAGACCATACAAAACTTGACTCTACTAAGGGCAAACTTATCAAAGATTATAAGAAATGGGCTCCGTTATTGGATGTACTGATTGTGGATTCGTCACTGACAAGAGTTGCAAATAGTCAATCAAAACAAGAACTTTGGGGTATAAGTGGCTATGGCAACAAAACGAAATTGACTCATTTCAGATACGGATACACAGCCCAGAGGAAAAGCAATACTTATGATAAACTTCGAAAAGCAGAAAGGATTCAGTTTGTTAAATTTGATGATAAGATCTACTTATTCTGTTCATTTTCGTTCGAAACCATCATGCTTGAGTATCAGCCCAATTCAAAAGAAGCATTCATTGAAATCGATTCTAATGAAAAATTTATTGCCAAGGGGAAGACACTTCATGTTTCCAGTTTCAAACATGATAATGAAGAGGTTGTGCTTCAGATATCAAGCTGTGGAATTTTGCTCACTAATACCAACAATCTACAGGTATCGTATATGCTTGAGAACAAGTCCATTATTGGTTGTGACGTTTTGGATACTAGTATCGTCATTATTACTGAAAGTGAAACATCGGTAGTTGTTGAGGTGTTTAATCTAACATTTAAGTTTGATGCAAAATTTGAGGAGTTATTACAGTCTAAAATAGTGATTGAAGTTACGGAGCCCAATGTCACGAAATTGGCCAATGTTGGAGGTATAAAATACCTTTTCGTGGGTACGTTTCAGGGCAAAATTAACGTGTATAATTTAAAGAAAAATGGAGCTATGGAGAAGGTGATTGATTTGAAGGGTTTCAACCCTTATGTACAACCCAGCAAGATCTACGAGGAACTCCTCATTCCTAATGATATTGTTGTTATTGATGACCAGGTGTTTGTGGGGACTCTAGATGGATATTTCTTGAGTTTCCAATTAGCTCAAGAAATTCAGTGCTCCAGATTTCTCCGGTTGAGCGAAGTTCCAATTACGCTTGCACCAGTAAATGGAAATACCAATCTTCTATTTATCCATTCTAAAAGTTTGTGGTTGTTGAACTTATATGAGTCAAAGTTTCCACAAAGGGTTTATTTTAAAGAAACGTACGAAAGAGCAATTAGCTCAATGTCTCAAATTCCTTTGGTTGAAAATGCCTTGAAAGACGACATAAATATTCAATTTGCGTTCGTTAGAGGCGACGGTTTGATGATAGGAAGTCTCTTTACTTTCAAGGAGCCAAGTGTTCGACAAGTAGGGGTTGAATATGCCAAAAAGCTTCGGTATCTTCCATATTTATCAGTCTTTATCGTGTTGTGCAAGTCCAAAAATGAAGAGAAAAGACTTAAGTTTATTGACCGAAAAACCTTCAAGGAGATAAGTCATGAGGAAGCAAGTCTTCGTACATCTGAAACTAGTGGAGAAATATTTGATAAATTTGAATATCCCTTGACCTCGTGTATTTGGTCAATTAAACGTAATGATCGGATATCAAAAAAACTATTAGTGGGGACAAGCGTGGTGGATGCAAAAGCTGGTACTACAAAAGATAAGTTTGGAGTTCCCCTTCAACCACCTACCAAAGGATCCTTTAGAGTATTGGACATAGTCAAGGTCAAAACGCACCAGAACACAGTAGGATTGAAGGTTACTGAACTAACCACGTTTGAGCATCCTGACCCAATCACCAATATTATTCAAATGGAAGCAGATGTATTGTTCACCAGTGGAAATTCCATTCATTGTACCAGCTATAATGTGGACGAAAAGAGACTTAAATCAGTACAGACATTAGTGACATTGCCTAGTGAAATTATCAGTTTGACTACAAAGGGGAATCGACTATTAGTTACCACGAAATTCGATTCCATCTACCTCTTTGATTATAAACCACAAGAGGACGTTCCATCTGTGGAATTTGTTAGTAGTGATCCTTTACCCAATAGCTTTGTCAACCAAGCTCCGTTGGACACCAAGATTGTGGCTGGTGATAAGCTTCACTCCTCGGTGTGTATTATTGACGATTCTAACCTTTCTAAAAATGCCAGATTATCGTATAGAATGTCCAATATTCCTCGAGTGTATCTGTCCAATTTTAGAAGTTGCTGGGTGAGTGAAAATGAAGAAGAAACAGAGACCATTGACCGTGACGGAATGGTGTTGTGTATTGGAGTCAATGGAGAAGTACTTTCGCTAAGATCGGTTGAGGGTGATTCGGAAGAGTTGGTTAAACTCACCCACGAGATCAATCTGGCCAATGAATCACAGCAACTGGTTGAACATGAAATTGAAAAGTTGGGTAGACCGTTTGTGAATAAAGTTAGTGGAACCGGGTTATTGTCGATCAATAAGCCCAGCTTTGATTATAGGGAAAATAAGGGGGTTGTTATCGATTATGATTTGGAGGAGATCTCGCGGTATTGTGAAGTCAATGTGACGATATAGAGAGGGAATGGACTGTGAAAGAAGGCTATGGGAAGAGGGGCGAGGTAGGGATACTATACAATGAGGAGATGAAGTGATGAGAAACAAAAGTTGACACAAATTATTAACGTTATAATATTATAAGCCAGGTATATTGGAGTTAAATATTAAGGATACATGAATGAGTCCAGGGGATATTACCAACGTTCACTTAGTTTCGCAGTACCTCCTCCCCTCAACATAATCCTTAATGATGGTATTAGCCATTATGATGTTTAACAAAAAACAACCTAAAAAAAACAACTACAAAAAACTACAAAAAACAACTACAAAACAACTACAAAAAACAGTGCCATGGCCCACGTAATACATTCAAAAATCGTTTCGAACACTCCAATTTTACAGAATCAGGTCCGGCTTCATCTAAACGTTTAGCCAGTTGATTGGTGAGTCTTTCAGCTTCAATTGGGGTCCAATCGGGGCCAGAGTTTTGGTTATTCCGCCAAAAATGTTCTCGTCTTCGTCAACAAACTCATCCACCGGTCTATACTAAATCTATACGTTATATTAATGAATCTATACCTTTATAAATAAATTATCATCAGTCACCATCGGTGACCAGTCCAAGAAGGGGAACGATGTAGTGGCGATTCTAACCAGCTGGCCATTCCATTGAAATATCATCTCGTTTTTGAACTGCCGTTTTCTTGAACGATGGTCTCGTTTTGAACTGCCATTTTATTGAACCATGGCCCCTTGTAGACGTGCCATTTCATTGAAACACGATCTCGTTATCATCATCGTCACTTCCCTTCAAACTGTCCTCACTGGCTCCTTTTAGTCCATCTTCACTGGTTCCTTTTGGTCCATCTTCACTGGTTCTTTTCAGTTCATCATCACTGGTTCTTTTCAGACCAACATCACTGGCTCCTTTCAGACCATCTTCACTGGTTCCTTTCAGACCATCACTTGCCTTTGGACTCTTGTCATCATCGTTCAATCCAGCATTGGAAATCTTCTTCTTGAGACGTTCCTGGCGAAACTTCTGAGCGGCCGTGAGCCTCTCTGAACCAGCATTGTCTCCTCCTCGTAATTCTTGTAGTAAATTACGGGCTCTGTTGGAGACGTTCTCGTCTGAAGGGTCAGATTCGGCCACAAACGTTTCCTCGGTGGGTGACTCTTCGGTAGGGCTAGAGGTTCCCGAACTTTTTGTTTTCAGACTCTCCAAAATGTGCTTTCTCATCATGGCTCTCTTACGAGCTGAACTGGGTTCGCCCTTAGGAGGTCCTGCTGCCTTAAGCTTTTCGAGAAGTGAGTCCATTACGTTGGCATCATCGGATTCTTCTGGTTCTTCTTCACTGGTGACAGGACGTTTGGGGGCCTCCAACATCTTCTTCCGTTGTTCGTAAATCCGAACTTCTTCCTCTCGTTTAAGATTGTCTGCTTGGGCCCGTTTAAAGTCTTGAACAAAGCTGGAGAATTTGGAAAGGAACGAGTTCCGTACAAATGAATCGGAGGGGTCCTCTCCAAAATATCTCATCAACTTATCAAACTCATTGATGGTATACGATGATTGGTCGAGAAGCAACTCACTCTTACGTTTGGCTCGAGGTAAGCTGGGGAGCACCACTTTGAGGACTCGGTCATTAGGGTGGAATGTCGATAAGTCACTTAAGTTTCCGATATCAATCGAGCTCTGGACGTTCTTGATGGCGTTGGCGTAGTCTCGACAATCGTTGGCAATGCTTTCAATGGAGAACTTGGCAATCTCTACACACTTGGCCAAATCATCCATGAATCCCAAAACTTCGGGGTATTGTTGACGGATAATCTTTTCCACGTAGTGAAGGAACGTCATGCTATTCTTGTCATCCTTCATGAAACTTAACCGTTGCAACGAGCTTAAACGGAAACCTTGAGCCTGCTTGGTGGAATCGTTCATGTAGTTACCCACGGTAAGAATGATCTCAAACACGCTCTTCAAATGGCGGGACGATTTGATGTCTTCCACCGCCTGGTCGAGAGCCCGAAGTTTATGAATCAAATCATCATAATCCTTCTCGTAATGTGCCACCACGGTCAAGGCCCTAATTCTTGATTTCCAGTAGTGTTGTAAATTGTAAATCAATTCCAAATAAATTCTATCGGGCCTTTGAAGATCGTTGGGGTCCTTGTCAGGCTTGGTGGGTTGTTCGGGCTTGTAATCGGTGGAGTAGGGTTCGAAGTTCCGGGCCAACGAGTTGGAGATTTCAACCACGTCGTCACGACCAAAGAACTCCAAAACCGCGTGGTTTTGAACGACATCCTTGTCACACCGCAAAACTTTGGCCACCAATTCTTCATCGGAAAGAGCGTTGAACGCATGTAAATTGATGCTAAAATGTTGTGCCAATTCTCGTGATAAAAAGGTCACCTTGTCGATATCTTCCTTCTTTTTTGTAGCCAACTTTTTGATTTCTTTGGCTGCAAAAATCACCTCGATCTCATCAAAAATACCCTTAGACTTTAATTCCGAGGCAATGGTGTCGGTTTGGGTTTGGTGCCAGAATGAGTTGGAGGAGGTGTTGTCGAATTTTTCCCAGTGTAATTGTTTCAATTTCTTTTTGGCCCGTGGGAAGTTGTCGAAGGGGCTGGGAGTGCGTTGGATTTGGACGACTTGTGGGGCGTTGGCTATAGGGAAAGGAGGTGGAGGTGGAGGTGGAGGTGGGGCGCCACCGGAGAGTAATGGAGGCATGGGTGGAGGAGGTGGTGGGGGTCCTCCCAGTGAAGACGACGGGCCTCCTAATATTGAAGGCATGGGTGGTGGAGGAGGAGGAGGTGGTGGTGGAGGTGGGGGTCCTCCCAGTCCTCCCAGTCCTCCTAGTAATGAAGGTAAAGGAGGTGGTGGAGGAGGAGGAGGAGGTGGTGGAGGAGGAGCAGGCGCCCCTGATTTGGGTTCTTGTGATTTGAGAGGCGTTTCTTCCTTTTTGGGAGACGTTTCTTCCTTTTTGGAAGACGTTTCGCCTTCTCCCGTTTCCTCCGCGTTTCCAAACTCTATTGGTTCTGTCTTGGCCACCTTTGAGTTCAACTCTGCCAAAAACTTGGGGTCCATTTTTCCGATCGTAGTTTGGCGATGGTGCTTGTACCCAGGAGAACTCTTCACGACATTAGAGGTAGGTGGTTCGATTTTACCTTGGATATACTTTGCTTCAATACGGTCCATTATCACCGAGTGACGCTTTGACTTTTTCTTTTGGTTTTCGACGTCGGCCAATTTTTGTTTCAAGTCTTCTTTCAATTTTTGGACTTCCGCAAGTTCTTCCTGAATTTTGGATTTAACTGAGGGATCCACTTCTTCTTCTAAGGTATAGTTGGGTGAAACATTGGCTGTACCGTCTTGCCAGTTGAAATCGATGTTAAAGTCCTTGAAATTCATTTCCAATTCACGTAAACGTTCCATAGCAAGAAGCTTTTGTTTGCTGAACATGGCACTGTTGTTGAACTTCATAATATCGTTAGATTCGCTCTGAAGGGACGCCAACTTCTTTCTAAGGGAATCCAATTTACGTAAATCATCCATACGTGCTGCTCGTGGTGGTCCTTGAGGTACGACTGGTTCCACTATTTCTTCGTCTGAAGATTCTGAAACACTTTCTTGGACTTCTGGCTCAGAAGGGAGTTCCTTTTCAGGAAGTTCTAATGGGGGAAGTTCTTTTTCAGGAAGTTGTTCTAATGGCTTTTCGTAGGTATCAAAATCTGTCATTTCCAACTCCCGGGCCATGTTTTCGATATCTCCCATTTGGTCTCTCAAAGCTCTTAATCGAGATGATGGTTCAACCTGAGTACCGAATTGACGATTATCGAGTCTGTATTCGGCCTTTTTACGATGAATTTGTTTCTGGAGTTTTTTGATCAATTTTTCATTATTGGTTTGGATCGAAACCGTCGTTTTGTTATCCTTTCTGGTGGTATCGATTTGAGAGTTGTTCAACATCACCAATAACTCACGCATTTCCAATTCCAGCTCTTGTTTTTCAATCAAATGTTTTCTCTTCAATTCTTCCAATTCAGTACTTAATTCTTCATTCATTCTTCGAGTTCGTAAAAGAATATTTTCTTGTTCACGGACTTCATTGGATAAGTTGGCGATTATTCCATCGGCTCCAAGAGAAAGTTGGCGAGACATTTCATCCCTTTCAGCCGTGGCTTCTTCGGCGATTTTCTGGTAATTTTTCACTTCATCAAGAGCCCGACGATACTGGTCATCAGTACTAAGCGTGGCAAACAATCGGTTGATGGCAATGCCCACGGCAGAGTCGTCGTTGGTGGTGTGGACCATGGCCACATTCTGGATCAACCCATCCAACAATCGTAAGCTTCGAGTAAGGTCTTCTGGACTATCCTTTTTTTCACTTTGATTTAAATATAAATGTTGGATGGCACTAAGAAAATGTCCCTGAGCCTCGCTGCTCCGGACCTTTTCCCAGATCGAAGCAATTAAGTCCACTGGATTATTAAAATCGAGATTTTCATCCACTTGTTCTCGACTTTTGAGCTCCATCTCATCATTTTCTTGCATTTCAATATACTTCAAACATTGCTGGTTCAAGCTCTCATAGCCCAACTCCTGGAATCGCGAGAGCAACCGGTCAAGACCAGCTGCCACGAACTGGGCCCGAAGATGGACTCGGATCCGATAATCAAGCCCGTACTGGATGATGGTGTTGATCAACAACATGGTGCCCAAAAGGTATTCCAAGAGATGGTTTTCAACGTTGCTGGACGAGCCGGCATGGATGGTTTTGAGTTCGTCACTGGCTCCCACCAACAGGTTTAAATATTTACCTCTACCATCCAACGTTTTCTCCACTAATTTCATCCAGAGTTCAAATCGTTTGTACTGATCAGGGACGGGTGGTTTACGAACCAACTGCTTTTTGGAGGGGGATACCATGGATTTATAAGAAGCGGTGGATGATCTTTTGGAGGCAGTGGGCTCAGGTTCAAACTCGAAATATGGTCGCGTGGGAATAGAGTCCAACGCCTTAAGGATCTTGTGGTATTTGCCCTGGTGATCGCCGTCATTTTGGGAGTAATAAGCTATCATAAACGTGAGGGATTCCTGGGCAATTTTTCGGGTAAGGATTCGAGGTGAAAGAAGCGAGCCGGCTACAGCACTGATATAAAGGTTGGCATCGGTGCGGACCCGCTCAGCCCCGAGCTTCTGGTTCATCATGCACTTGAGGGCCTTGAGAGTGTTGAATTCCTTGTCAAAAATCTCATCATTAATATCGTTGATTTCTGCCTGGTAAATCTGTTCATGAACTTTAAGTAAATACGCTGAAAGAAGAGCATCTCCCTGACAATCGTAAATAAAATTGCGCACCCAGTCTATAGGTTCTGTCCTTAAAGAAACCCAAAGGTTTTTAAGTTGTTCGGCCAGAATGGTTTTGGAGAGTAATTTCTTGGTGTAAAACTCGGGAGTTTTTGAGTTTTCAGTTCTGTTGGGGCTGTTGGAGGATTGAGCCCTTTTATGTTCGGTTAAGGCGTCTTGGTAAATCAACATCCATTTTTTATCGGGATTATAGTGAGACATTTCTTGTTTTGCCTGAGCCGGAAGTGATTTAAAATCTCTTTTTTCCATAAGGATTCGAAACATACGATCGATCTCGTAAACCAGTGATGGTTTTTCAAGGGAAAATCCTGACATGGTTGATAATGGGTCATTAGAAGAGAGGGACAAGGAAGGCCGAGATATTATGGTGGAGCCACCGGACGTGGTAGACTTCCGAGAGGCAGCCGGAGCTAATGATGCAGAAGAATTCCCTGGTTGACTTGATCGAGACAGAATCAGACCTGATTTGGTAGGGGTGTCATAAGGGTTTTTAGTAATGCTATAAGCAGATGCATGACGCGAATGTGATGAATTGGTGACTGCAGCTGTGGGAACGATTGATGTCCGTGAAGTGTGTCGGGTGGGGGCAATATGAAGTTGACTAGCTCCCAGTGATCCAGTAGCTGCAGACTCAATGGAGGACACGTCACTGTCTGGCGCGTAGCGTTCTTTGGTTTTCCGCAAGCTAAAGATCGAACTATTGGACCCCCGTTGGCGGCTTTGGTCAGCATACGCCCGCGAGTTGTTAAGGTCGTCGTTGATTTGAGCTGAAAGGTTTCGTCTCATGATGAGCGTTAACGATTAGAAAAGACCGTTGAGTTGGTGCTAGTCTTTTTCTGGACGTTTTTGGGGTTAATGGAAGGTGAAAAACGTCAATTTATGATATCTGACTTATTTGTGGCCAAATTTGACCGTTTTTTGATTAGCAGATAGCTGAAACCTGGGAGTCAAACACGGTGCAGAAGGATTAGGGGTAGGCCTTGAAGAGGAGATGATGGCGGTTGTAATTGGATCGTCGGAGTGGTGACTAAAATGGGTTTCAAAAGTGTCTGGGTGTAGAGGAGGTTCCTCTTTGCCTTGTGTCTGAGTTGTCTGCAGTGGTGATAGTCGAGAGACTCCCGGTGTGCATACAGGCCAGGCGGACATTATATTGTGCATAATTGATACTATAATTAACTCAAATTATGAACAGATCTACAATAACAATTAAATTTGTGGGAAGCTCCAGCCCCCCTGGATTGACGTGTTGAATCCTTCATAGGTAATTTCTAAGATGATGGCAATGGTGGTGGGAGATTTTCGCGCTCGTCTAACGGTTCGGGTCGGTAAATCGCTAAACATGCTTAAAACACGTCTGAACCTGCATGTCCGCATGAATACTACAGATTCCCGGTATTAAGGGTTTGAACTTTTACGAGTTTGGGTTTTTATTTAGTGGTTGCAACTTGAGTGTAACTCCACCGGTGTGGACTTTTTCCCATCGTTGGTACCAACTCTTGTTGGTGTTGGTTACGCGTCACATTGTGAAAAAAATACATTACCACAACTCTGATGGAAAGTGCCAGAAATTTGCCTAAATGGGGCGATACAAAATCGGAGAAAATTGCCTGAGAATTTTTGAAAAAAGCCTACAAGACTTTGAAGTCTACCAGGGATCACATGTCGATGTGTAAGGTGGATTTGCTTAGCATAATTGACAAGTTTAGTGGCATTAACTAAAATATCCTATATGTCACGTGACCGGGAAGTGTTCGGGACTATCCCAATTAGGAAACTCCGACACGATCTTCTTTATAGTCTCCAGAAGGTCTGAATAATTCATTGATAGCACGATTTTATCAACGGCAACCTCCACAATATTCAGGCAAAACAAACTCGGGGTGAAAATCCGGTTTTTTCAAGCTTCAGTAGGGGACACGAAAGAGCCAAGGTTCGCTTTGGAGAGTTTTGGGAGTTTTGGGGAGGTTTCAATCAAAAGAAACAGGTTTGTTTGCGCAGATTGCATCAGCAGTCATTATGACATTTACCAATAGAAGTTGGACACACTGATTCCAGCCATTAATTAGGGGGACAGACCAAAGTCATCATTAAAAAGGAGTCAAAAATTAGCAGCAATAATGAAGTCAAGACAACGAATCACAGGTCAATTATAGTGAAAAAGAGTCCTTACTATTACCCTTCCATTTCAATTCTGCTACTCCTTCAAGCAATTTCGAGCTTTAATTTTCTCCTTCTAAGAGCTGGTTGGTGTGAGGATTCTTTAAGCTGAAAAGGCAGCGAGTTGGAATCTTTTAAATTGGAGACTCGAGTTAAAGAGCCCGTCTTTCTTAGTGGAACTGAATGGGATTTATCATTTGAATGAATGGTATCAAAGCATTGTGACACTCCTATTAATTAGTATAGGGCTCATGTTGCTCCTATTAGTTAGTAAGGTGTTTGATGATGCTCCTAGTGATTGAAATAGAGCCTTATTCTTTTCAGTCAATCAAAAGCTTTATATTCCCTTTCAATTGCCTCATAATTTCCTATGAATTGAAATTGCCATATTGTCTTGTTACTATAACCATTTGATTTCTCCCTTGGCCATGTTCATACAGATACTTTTGTCAGTTTCACAATTGTTTAATCGATACTTATAGAGTCATTATTCAGTGGATGATCAAGGTGTCCCTTGTCAATAGTGGTGACCTTCAACACCCTAGCAAGGACTTTATTTTTGTCTCGCTAGTGTTCATTATAATCACCAATAAGTTGATAACCACTCTGCTTCAATTCAATTGTATCATGCCTCTTGGTTTGATGAAGTATACCCATAACAACTTCCATTGAACCAGGTCATACCAATCGGCATCCAAGCTCTTTGTAACAACTAAAAAGTATCCACACAAACCTTTATAAACTCCCTTATTACTCTTATAGATCTCAGAAAATTCATTCCATTAAAATAATAGTCTTCTGATTGACCGTTTTCATTACCCCTAATCTATGTCTTACTCCCCAATACTCTCCTTTAACATCTCCAATGTCTCGTCCAAGTCGTTATTCATTTTGCGTGTAAAACTTTTGGACTTGGACCCTTTACGCTTAAGTTTCTCACTAGACCCGGAGTGGACACTGGTGTTGTCGTCTTCGTCTAGCGAATGACTCTCGAACTTTTGGGCAAGTTTCGCCACCGTTTCTTGCGGTTGGTCTGGCGTTTCGTGTTCTTCCGTGAGGATTTGTTCTTTTTCAGTCAGTCCTTGTTCGATTTCCTTTTCCTCTTTTGGATCTTTTTCCTGTTTTGGATCTTTTTCCACACTTGGAACCGTCGCCGATGGTGCAACTGCTGGTGTAGATGCTGCAGAGACACTTCTTATGGATGCATTGGAATTGTGAGGTACCAAGTTGGCAAAAACCTCATAAGAAATTTCGTCAAGATTTATTTCACTGACATTATCAGGGGTATCCCATATACCCACCTTGCTCCAAAAGATTCTACTTCGGATATGAGCCAAGTTGACATAAATTTTGATGAGCTTGGACTCTTCCACCAGGTCAAGTTTGATTTGTTGGATGTTGGAATTGAGCAAATCGGGATTGGAGTCGTTTTCGGTGGCCTCTTTGGAGTTGATGAATGAGCTGGAGTTCCGCTTGAACACACTGGAATTGTTGGAGACATGAGCATACTCGTCAAACGCAGATGTATGTTTGAGCTTATACACATTGGCATGAACCGATCTTAATTTGGCAAAGAACTCACATATGTTTCTTAATTTGATCAAACAGAAGTTACACAACGGATAACTAGCAATCAGGTCACCCTCAGAAGGAGAGTCGATGAATGTGGTACCTCCATGTAACAATTTGAAGTAATAAAGACGAGAATGTTCCAAAATATCTTCCCGAGACTCGCCACAAAAGCTACAAGGGAACTTGATGGCCACTGGGGCCAGGGCGGCAGTGGTGGCAGTGCCTCCAGTTCTCAAACCACCCTTATAATTCAACTTGAACGTCTCATTGATTCCCTTGACTGGCTCAATCATTACACGGCCCTCCACCACACAACTCCAGAAGTTTTTGCCCTTCTGCCACCGGTTGATGAGCGAATTATTAGGAAGAGCCGGGATGGATGCTAATGAGTTCTCCAATTCTTCATGCCACAACTTTTTGAAAAACCGTAAGTTCTTCAAATTGCTCAAATCAAATTGGAAATCGGGCCGTACCAAGGCGTAGATAAAACCCTTGAACTCTTGGTGGTAGTTATTTAAGTCTAACCGGATGGAGCATACTTTGGGAGAGTAAAGAAGCGAATTAAGTTGATGGAGTTGATAACTTTGGGGGTCCAAATGAGGAGGAAGTTCGTCTTCGGCTTGAGCAACCTCACTGCCTGCGTCCACATGGAACTCGCCATCGATCTTCGGAGTGCCTATTCTTGAGTTGGAAGCTGATTGCTTTTGTTGTTCCTCGATCCGGAAAAAGAGTTCCTTTAAATCGGTCAATTGTGCTTGTAAGTCGCTGATGATGGTGTTCTTTTCGTCGATCTCTTCATGCAACTTGCGGTTCTTGACCTTGAAGTTGTACGTCTCACGGGATGCATTCGATACCATTTGATTGGCTTCATTGAAGAGGGACGCGGTCAAATCTTCCACTTCTGCCTGTAACTTGGCGTTTTCGGCTTCAGCTACCCGCTTGCCTTCACGCGTGGTCCGCAACTCGTCCTGTACCTTGCTGTACTTCGGCAAAAGAAGATTATACCACTCCTGATATTGAGTTAATTTGTCGTTGGCACTTCGAAGCTGCGCCGTCTCTTTGTGGAGGTGGAGCGTGGCTTCTTCGAGCTCCAGCTGCTTGGCCACGGCCGTCACCAACTTGGTCGAGAGGAGCGTCACCTCCTGCGTGAGCCGGGCGTCTAGTGATTCACTCATGCTGCTGTGGTGTTGTGAAATGCTGTGTCGCCTGGCTTATATTGGGACCCGTCGTGCGCGCACCGTGTATCAAACAATTCCACGGTGTCAGAAGATAACACAAACTTGTATGGTTAGCTATAGGGGTATGCCCGATACGTGTGCACTGTAGCATAACGAATGATGATAAACTTTCGTTAGTTTAAAAACCGGGAAGGAAAAGGAAAGACCCGTACTGCAATACTAAGTAGAATTAACGTACTGCGGCATGGATGTTGTTCTTCACCCCAAGCTTGTTACATTGGAATCATTTTCTGTGATTTTGACTCTTTAAACGGTAACTTGACCTTTTCCAGAGAAATACACGCTAAATCGCTTTGGTTGTGTCATTTTTCTGGTTTCATTTCAGACTACGAAAGCGGAATCAGCTCTGACTCGGATGGGAGAGGTTTTACGGTATGTTTAAGAATTTTGAGAAGAATGGCTAGATCGAGCCAACACTACAATGTTGCAGCTCATACGGCAATAGTCAACTCATACGACAATTTTGCAGCTCGTACGATATACCGAATTTATCCTGGAACACTCTGGATGTTCGTATCGAATTTTCAGATCCATAAACCACATCAGATACACGTAATAAACGTGTACATAATTAAATTATCAGCACAAGTTGTTGTGTATCCGAGACCTGGTAGATAACCGCTTTCAACAGGTCAAATTGACCCAATTTATCGTTATAATTGTGAGCTTCGGTGCATTTCAAGCCATGGTGTTTGAAACAATTCAATCAGTGGAAACCGTGGAAACCCATGCGATTTTGAAGGACGTTTCGATGATGATACTCCTCTACATGATTATACTCCTCTACTTTGTTAAGAATGGCCAGAGACTTGTTACATTAAAACAATCGCTTCTGGGGATTGAACTCGGGGTCAGAATGGTTTGAACTGGTCTCTGAGCAACATCGGCTGTTTAAAAGAATGATTATAGACAAAAATGCTGAATCTGGGAAGATTGTGAATAACCAGCTGGATAAGACCCTTGCTGCAATACTGTGATTTTCCAAAATCAATCATACTTTAGCGGAGGTATTTTTGAAGGTATTGCTGTGTCCCAGATGGGCATCTTAAAATCGCCACTTCTCGTTTCAAACAGCCACTCCAAAAAGTTCAGTGCTAGCAGTATGGCGGAGAATAATCCGCAAATATATGTGACCACCTCCAGCTGTTCCCTTCCATTCTACCTAGCTGAATCTGATTGTATCCGCCAGATCCTGTCAAGCACTGCATATAGTCGCCGGCCCCCATTTCCTGTATACAGACCGTTGCTTCTTTCACAACCATATGACGATTGACTTCAAGAACACCGTCAACTATAAGCTCATCATCCCCAACTCTCGTGCCTGAACCAGTTCATCGTCCTCCTTCATCAATCCCCTTTTTTTTGCTAGAAACTCGACTCCCTTTTACAGGTTCAGTCCCCCTTCAAGTCTTGCTAAGAGGGCTTTGAAACAGATCCAGCTAGCGGAGATTGTCCAAGTTGCCCCCTCAGCAGTCCAGCAGTATAATGCACAAGTACACGCTCAATTCGCCGGTTGGCTACGCCAAAAACCCCCATGGTCCCTTGGGCTCGGCAGCAAATCCGTCCGTGCCACGATGGTACTCTCTGGAACCAGTAGAAGGACTTCAGGGGGTACTGGATGTTGCGGTAGAACTGCTGCTAGGGTCGAGCGGTGGAGCCAGCCGTTTAGAGAGGCTTCCGGTGGAAGTCCGTGCCCGTATCGCCGCCGAGCTCTCCCAGTACGACTGTTTGAACTTGATGTTGGTGTGCCGGAGCTTCTACGAGTCCACGGTTCCTCGGTTGTACCAGCACATTGTGATCGACCAGGAGTTTGCTCGTTTCAGCAACGAAAATGAGTACGGGTATCAGAAATGGGTGGATCACGAGGGTAAGACAGTAAGGTCGCCAGTGACCTATATCAACTCGTCGTACGCCTTCCGGCGGTTTTTGAGCCACGGCGCACCCAATTTCGGCTTTATCAAACGGTTTGATTGTGTGGATCTTCCCGATTCGCTCAATCTCTACGACCATATCCTCCATGATCAACTCTTGGATCTTTTCCATCGTATGACTCATTTGAGCCAGTTGATCTGGCTTAACGATAACTTCCGACTTGAGTACCTCCAGCGGTTGCAACATAAGGACTTGATTGCCACTTTAGTGCTAAATATCAAATTCACAAATTACCTTAGTGAGCTTGAACCAGTTCCAGCCGATAACCATGGTTTAGTGTTCCCCAATCTTGTCAATTTCCAGATCCAGCCGTTCCAGAACTCTCAGAAACTTGTCCGTATTGTCAATAATTTATTGGTCAACGATAACCCCGAAGTTTGCGAATCGCTCCATACGTTGATCCTTTCTCGGTACCAGCAATCGGACCCTTCCACCATTATGCTTTCGCCCAATTGTGAAGAACTTGTGGCTTCCAATACTACTTCTGTGCGTAATGAAGAGCAAGTAACTGCTCTATTTAAAGGGTCAAAATTACGCTACCTCGCCAATTTGTCAAAATTATCGTTGGAACACATATCTGTTTCACCCAAAGATGCTGCCACTTTTATCAAGTCTGTCAATTTGGGCACCTTGAGTACATTGATGTTGCGGGGAATTCTGGAGTTCCAAGCAGCCGATAATTCGCAGCCGTTTTTGATTCAAATTGGTCCTCACTTGACAGGCTTAAAGAATCTTGCACTCGACCATCGTCAGGTGGTGGTGGATAGTGTTCCTGAATTTTTGGAGTTGCTACCTACTCGAAAACTCGAGGGCTTGGACCTCGTTATCAGGAATAACCCTACCAAACCGTACTTGGATCGTGGTGTAGCAGAACGAGAATATTACAATAACTACGCCCAATGTATCGCTTTGTTCAAAGACACCCTTACCAAGCTTTCCCTCGAAGTTCGAGAAGAGATCCATGGATTCAATGAGTCCAATAATTTGAACATTCTCAAATGTGTCCCACCCCATACCGAGTTTTATACTGAACTCCAGCAGCTCTCGCATCTCAAAGCATTAAGCTTAAGCCCAGGAACTCAGGTAGAAGAAGTGGCAAGCATGATTAAGCATTTGAGAGAGCTTCGATACTTGAATGTTTTTGGAAGCAATGCTGGAGGTGCCCCCAATTTGGGACTCGGAATGATCCATCCGTCAATCTACTACCAATGGTACAAAGTGCAGCATGTGGCCTTGTTGTACATGCAATATAATAACCAATTAGACTACATTAAAATTAACCAGTGTGTGTTTGAATGCAATGGAAAGGGGGTGGAACCAAGAAGTGGTATAAACCGGTGGTTCGAACAACGTGTCAAGGTTACCAAAAACGAGTTGACATGAAGCGTATAAAGAATTTTATGACCATTGAGCTATACTGAGGGAAGAATCAATTCACCTTCAATTGTCACGAGGCAAATTGAAGTTTAATGGCAATATCAGCTGTGTAAATTGGGGTTACACTTTCACTTCGTAAGACTCAATCGTTAACATGTTATGATAATTTTAGGTGAGTCGTTAACAAAATATCATATAATTTTTTCAGTGACGTTAACTGACTTTCAAATTTCGAGGAATGACTTTCCATGACTATATCCAAAGCTTTGAAATCACACATTTTGAAGAAATTTGCGGCAAGATAGAAAAGAAAACCATTGAATAAAGCTTTCGTTAGAGCTTTAACAAAGTCAATAGGTTTAAGAGCGGTGAAAGTGTTGGCATTAGGATTAAATTGAAGAAAAAAACAATAATAGGTCTACCACCAGGAAGTTTCCAAATAATTGGGAATCCTCTCGAGACAACTGGGGGTTAGCAAATGGGGCGTTAGAAAAATGGGGGTAAAAAAGACATTAGCAACAAAAAGTCGGTGTTAACGATTCGGAGATAATCGAAGAATTGATAGTATAGAGATTCGGCGATAAACGATAAGAAGATGGTGAAAAAAGTCGGAGATAATTGATGTTGGTGTGTGGTTGCAAATTCTTTGTTACGGTGATAAGTATAGGAGGAGAATGGTAATAATGGATGTAGGGAAGTTTGATTTTATCCCCGATTGGTACATCTTGCAGCCACTCACATTAATTCTTGGTAGTTGACGCATACAGGCAATAGTATACAAATGCGGCAAGCCACTCCAAGAACACAAGACAAACCCAGAAAACTCACACAAGAAAAGACTACACCATCAATTCAGTTCAAATTCTTATAGTGTGACCCCCTTTGAGAGTACAGTATGAACTGGATGATTAATCCGATGGATCCTTTTGACCGAGAGGCCAAAAGCACTCCGAAATGCACTCCGAAACTTGGCCCAATTAGGCTATGCGCATCGGAAAATTGGCGTCTCGGGTCAGCGGAGCCTTCTTGGGACGGCGACGTCATTGGCAGCAAAGCTAACTTGAGACGACCCAAAGTCCATCAATTGATACCCCTGCCGTTCCATTTTAGGTGATCACTTGGCTACACTTAGACGATGGATGTTTTAACTCCAATTGCCGGTCGGAGTTTGTTCTCCAAGAGTACCCCGCCATAACGGCTGGTCCAATCACGGAAGCGTTCTCCGAGTTGGGACAGCCCAATGCGCGCCAGCACAATTTCTTTTTGACGAATTAGGCCAGAGTCCCTCAGGTTCATAAGGCTGATACCAGGCTGGGGAAGGACGAAAAAAGTCGATAAACGATTCGGAAAAGTGACAAAGTGGATGATACGGACTTAAGGAAGCCAGCAAGCACTTTTCCGCCAAACGTGACCCCTGCCAAACGGTTCCGGTCCCATGGATGAGTCAACTCCGGCGGAGGGGGACTCGGAAAAACACCGCGCGCCCAGCATGAGGCGGTCCATCAACCCGACCACAAAAGTTTCAGTTGTATTTAAACTGAACAATTCCTCCACCATCACAGCATTAACAATCACAACTCACACATAACTCAACACACACAATGCTTGCCCAACCAATTATCAAAATGTCCGCTGCTGAAAAGGAAGCTCAAATCATGAAGGAAATCCGCGCCAACTCCGTCAAATACGAGCCTAAATTCGAAGGGTCCTTTTTTGGTGAACTTTTCGGATTTGCTGTTCTTAAGAACGGTGCGAACTAAGGGGGTCTGGAGACTGTTTCATTTCTGGTTAATTATAGAGTAATAAATTAAGCCTATGGCTGAAGTAAAATGTGAAGAACTGTAATGCAATGTAAGAAACGGGAAAAATGTACAGAACAAAAAAAAGTAAAAAATAAAAATAAAAAAAATGAAAAGAAAATGAAAACAGAAGAGATTTGGGAAAACGTCAGGGTTAGCCACATATGAGGGTCCCTGCAAATTGTTAGTGAGTGCTTCCTTAACATGTTTGAACGGGGAACTAAGTAGTAGAGTCTAGGAGTGTACAAGGGGCTTATATTCGAGGATACTCTCATTTCCTTCGTGTACATCGGGGATGACTGCCATATATGTGCATCCTGCAGAACTGTACTGATAAAAGTCCAGATGTAGCTAGTTTTCTAATTAGGAAGTGAGTAGCGAGCAGAGTCAAAAGGCACTGGCTCTGAGTCATGGCTCTGAGTCATGGTCAGAAAACCATAGTTCAGTGGACATCGTACTCTTGTAATTACTACCAAGTGATAGAGTTGATTTACTGATATTCATTCAAAGAACTCAATACTATGAGCTTTAAATTAAATTAAAGTAGCCACCGGCTATGGAAGCCACCAGTTCTATACCCCAAGATGGTTGATTCGTATACGAAAATTATCACAACGTCAATAAGAATTAGTAATTTCTTAACAGTGTTGATATTATCATATTAACGAGCCAGTGATTGAAGAGTCGATGACTATTATGCTATTGATTGAAAAGCCATTGATTGAAAAACGCTTTTGTTGAATGGGTAAAGATGGCTTGAAGAGAACAGTTCATTTTGGCTAAATTGATAATAGCGATAATTAGCTGGTTAAGTTGATTAGTGAAGCTTGGAATTAGCATTTAGCTCAGTTGACTACTGAATTAGCTCCATTAATTAAATAATTACCGCATTTGACAATTTAGTAAATTTAGTCTGATTAATTTAAATAAACCAGTCAACTAATTTAAATGATTTTAGTCAATTTAGTTTATATATTCGATGTTTAGTTCTATTTTTTTCGATTTACTTTCTGGTTTGTTATTTATTTCATTCATTATTATTAATTAGACTGATTACATATTACTATTTATAAGATTCTAGTTTGCCCATTTGGATCTTGCTCTCAATTTGGGACCATTAAGGTAAAACAATACGGGAATTAAGATCATCAATGCAGTGATAAATCCCAAGATCGAAGACCCCCACCCCACAAGAAACCGCTTGGTACGAAGATTATTAAACAAGGCATGACCAAAGAGAGGGAACACTCCCGCAATCACTGATCTAAACAAGTCATTTCCAGCAAACACCGATGCCAAGTACCGGTAGAAAGACATCCCCAAATAATTGAACAAGGTCTGGAAAATCAAGAACGCTCCCACCGCAAAAAGGGCAGCTCCAATCAATGGAACGATCCAATGGATATCTGCAGCAGAAGTCCAGCCAAAAATGAAGATTCCAACGGGCATAAATGCTCCTCCAAGAATGGCCACGGGAATAAAAACCTCAGGGGTCACCATTTCGCCCACCAACAACTTGGCGGTGAAGGCCTTACGAACCCATATCAAATAAACCACACAGCCAAGACCAATTCCGGCCATGATGGATGTATAGGTGACCCCCATCTCCACCAAGGTGAATTTGTATACCAGGAGAAACACCATGGGAAAAGCCTCGAACCAAAGGTACATGATGGAATAGACCATGGCGATATAAATGTCGATTAAAAACACTACCGGCTCGGTAAAGATGATTTCAAATGGTCTCCACAACGTCTCGATCGCCACCTCTTGCGTAGTCATCTTGGAGCTGGCCACCTCATCCTCGGTGGTGATTTTGGGGTTCCCGGTCTTTGCTCTCAATCTCTTAGCCTTTCTCAAAAGAATAGTTTTGCCATAAGTTTCTGGTAAGAGGAACGTGAGTGTAAGTAACGAGGCACCACTGATGATAGCCATGAACCAGAAGGTCCATCTCCAGCCTCCCTTCACGGTCAAGACGGAACCGATCAAGGGTCCTAGCGAGGGACCGCACACCGCAGCCATAGCCCACGTCGCAATGCCTACAGGTGCATAAGGCATAGATAATACGTCCACTACGGACGCACCACCTGTAGCCAATGCTGGTGAAGCAAATACTCCTCCTAAAAACCGCAACACACTCAACGAAGCAATGTTCTTAGCAAGAGCAGTGGGGATCTGGAGAATGAAAAAGATGAAAAGCGTCAACACATAAATGGAAGTTCTTCCAAAAGCAGGGTGCTCCGACATGGGAGAAAACACCATGGGCCCAAGCCCGTATCCGATCACAAACATCGTCAAAGGAAGCGATGCCTTGGTCTGGTTGATGTTGAACTGCTCCATGATCTCCTCCACCCCGGGGGTATAGATAGCCGACCCCATGTACACCGAGGTGGTCAAGAACGCGATCTCAAAGATGAAAAACGCCTTCTGCACAAACGGCCAATTCTGAGGGTTTTCAGGATCATCGGGGCCATCCCAGTCCACATAAATATGATCGTCCTTGGCCACGGTCTTGTCAGAGTCGGAAGACTCGCGGTCCAGCTTTTCTTCAGGGGTCAGAGCCTCCGATTCTTTTTGTTCTTCTGTTTGCTCTTTGGGCTGTTTTTCGTACCCTTCAAGGTACTGCTCGGGAATCACGTATTCAGCCGACTCTTCCCGATGGGTGAAGTACTTCTTGCCTGACAAATGGTAGACGGTTCTTCCAAAGAAACTGTCTCTGAGAAATCGATAATGCATGGTGATGGGTGTGGGTGCAAAATTTGATGGTCAATTGATCAGGAATTGTCAGACTTATATATTATCGTTAACATTTGATGACAAACCGCTGTAGTCAAACCCTAAGTTTAGAATGGCAAAATAGAGCTTGGGCTTAGTAATATTCCGGTTTGGAACTGATTAGATTGCCTTGGAAATTGGATAAGGCTGAAGCAATCCGGGGGCAACCCGTCAACAGTCAGCGGCTCCCAGGGCTCATATTTTTTATGCATGCTGGTGAGTCAACAGTGCATATGATTATAAATTGTTTAACCCCACTGGGTGACGAATCTGATCCAAAATTTGAGCTGAAAAATCATAAGGCCAATCTACCACTACTTAGTCAGCCTCATGGGCTTTTAATTGGTGAATTTGGGGGTTTATTAGGCTGATTATTGTTGGAAGGACGGCGTTAACATAAACCCGTTTCTCCCCCGTTCCGTATTTATCGCTAAATGCATCTGCACAAGCCTGCATTGTTCGCGGTGATTCACCCATGACTAAACACTGGAAATGGTGATTCACCTCATCTTGGCATTATATGCAGGGCGGGCTATACGGTTATACGGGTTTAAGCAATTATCTATACGGCTGACATATATTAAACGACGCTAATTTCCGCATCCACAGCAGAAACAAGCAGACAATTAACAGGCAAAAATGCAGTCACCAGCTTGGCCCGACAATTGTGCGTTGCCCCTGAAGAATTGGCTTAGTAAATGTAAATCAACAGAAGTGGATAACAATCAGTGGAATGCAAAACGTGGATAATAAAACGTGTCTGCAACATCTGTACCATCTTCCATCTATACTGGTATAATTCGGTTAAAATAATTCATTTTGTAAACATCGATAGCGGTTGCAAATTATGACAAAGCAGCCCCTTAACAAACTGATTCTCATGGCCAGAATTTACTATGTGCCTGAATGTGGACTTGGTTGTTGGCCTTGACTATGAACTTTGTTATTGGAACGGAAATACTCCGCCCCTGTGCTTCAGAAAAGAAAAGGAAACCATTGAGCAATGTATCAGAGCCATTGATAGCCACAGAACAGAAAGAGATTACTCAGATACGGCAACAGTTAAAACAAGATATATAGAAGCAACATTTGGTGAAGCTAACTCAACTATATATACATACTGATGATATTCTAATGATAATATCCGATAATATTTGAAATATAATATTCGAAAAATAGTATTCGAATGATTTAGCAGCAGCTGAATCAGCTATAGGTGTAATTCTATTAGTTTCATGTTAAGATGCAAAGTTACTCAAATATGATAATGTCTTGATAAAGTTATTTGGGAGTGGAAGAGGGGTGATTATACTTACATAATAAACACAGTCTAAATGGAGGTTTTAGTATACGGTGGTGCTAGGAGTCTTTTACCTAATTTATGACAATTGTGAAAATTCGACATTTTATTGAAAAATCGGGATTTTCCAGTTCCACTGTTTAAATCTTCGGGGCTACTGCTTACCGAGCCACATGGCCAGAAACAACTTCTGGGAATAGTGTAAGAAATGGATGGCTATATTCTCAGCCTTGTGTAGCGAAAGGGATATTTTTGCATCCAATAAAATTAAACAAGCTAAGCGAGCTAAACGAGCCAACCAAGTTAAACAAGCCAAGCGAGCCAAATAAACGAACTGAACGAGCTAAACGAACTAACCAAGCCAAATAACTAAACGAGCCAAACAGAAGTTAATAAAGTCATTGCGCTTGAAAGGATTTCACAACACCTCTATTCTATGTCCTGGAAACCGACATTGCGACCCAATAACAACACGAAAGAAGGTTCAAATAGTCAAGTATTGATCTTCTAATTGTACCGTTGTTCTGACTAATTGTCCCTTGTAGAATTAACGCAACTAGTATCAATAAACATTAGTATCATGCTTAACTAGCTCTAACACTTTCAGCCTCATATAATATATCAAGTATACTCCTTCCAACCCCATTGCTCTATAAGTCTCATAGAGTTTAGTATTTTATTGCTCTTTATCCCTGACAACATTTCTTCAGCTAATTAAATTAATTGTCACCATGATGGTAATTACAACATAGTTAGATTATATTTAGTACTCAAAATAATTAACCAATATGTTCTTTAACAAAAGTATACATGTTCATTCTGCTTACTAACAATTAATTAACCGTTTTATTTGTTCTTACGTCTTAGAATTATTATTTAATCAATACCGGTATGGAAATATTAAAAAGAGTTACTTGAAGAAAATGGTCAATAAAATGAGTTATGGGTGCCCCTTTAGTTTGCCCATTTGGATCTTGCTCTTAACTTGGGACCATTAAGATAAAACAATATTGGAATCAACACCATACCCACTGAAATGAACCCAAGGACGGAAGACCCCCAGCCAACTAGATATTCATCAGTGGCAATGTTCAAATAAAGAGAACGTCCGAATAACGGAAAGACACCACCAAGAACCGATCTGAACAAATCGTTACCTGCCATCACCGAAGCCACCCAGTTTGGAAAAGACATTCCCAAATAATTAAACAAGGTCTGGAAAATATTGAAAGCACCGATGGAAAAGACTGCGGATCCAATCAAGGGAGCCATCCAATGAATACTTTCCTTTGCTGTCCAACCAAACATAAAAATCCCGGCTGGCATCACCACTCCAGCCACGATGGTAGCAGGAATAAAAATCTCTGGAGTTATCATCTGGCCACTCAGAATCTTTTTGGCAAAAGTGATATTCATCCATATCAAATAAGAAACTCCTCCAATAATTGCCCCGATATAAATCGAGCTATAGGTCAACCCTAATTCCACCAAAGTAAACCCGTAAATTTGGGGATATACCAAAGGAAATGCTTCGAACCAAAGGTACATTATAGCGTAAATTAACGAAAGGTACACATCGATTAACAACACCACTGGCTCGGTAATAATAATTTCTATAGGCCTCCATAACGTCTCAACGATCAAATCATGGACGGTGGCTTTGGAACTGGCCACTTCCTCCTCAGTAGTGATATTCTGGTTGCCGGTCTTGGCTCTTAATCTCTTTGCCTTTCTCAAAAGAACGGTTTTCCCATAGGATTCTGGTAGGAAAAAGGTGAGAATTATTAAGGTGACTCCAGTGACGATAACCATGAACCAGAACGTCCATCTCCAGTTGGACTTGACCGTCAACACAGAGCCTACCAAGGGACCCATCGAGGGCCCTCCAAGAGCTGCCAATGACCATATTGCTAATCCGACAGGTGCGAGCTCCATAGGCACAACATCAACAATTGAGGCTGCACCCGTAGCCAAAGCTGGCGAGGCAAAAAAGCCTCCAATGAATCTCAACACACACAATCCAGCGAAATTGGTTGCCAATGCAGTGGGGATCTGTAAAATGACAAAAAGCGCCAATGTAGCAATATAAATGGGAGTTCTTCCGAATGCGGCATGCTCAGACATGGGTGACAAGATCATGGGCCCCACACCGTAGCCAACAACAAACAAGGTCAATGGTAAGGCGGAAGCGGTGTCGCCAATGTTGAATTTTTGCTTGATTTCTTCGATACCAGGGGTATAAATAGCAGCGCCAATATACACCGAAAAGGTCAAGAAACAAATTTCCGAGATGAAAATGGCCTTGGTGAAAGTGGACCAGTTTTTTGGGTTTTCAGGATCGTCAGGACCATCCCAATCCACATAAATTAATCCATCTGACTCTGAAATTTCAGAATTGGAATTGGAATTAGAATTAGAATTAGCATCAGAATTAGAATCAGAATTGGATGGTTCAACAACAGGCGCATTTGCCCCAGATTTCTCCGAGCCAACCTCGATTTGTTCCGTCAATACGGGCTCCTTCTTACTGTCTTTGTCCTCCTCCGTGCTCAAGCTCTCCCCTGACTGTGGCACTTTCTCCACGTATCCTTCAAGGTACTTTTCAGGAACCACATAATCGGGTTGTTCTTCTTTATAAGTAAAGTACTTTTTGCCAGATAAATGATACACTATCCGTCCAAAGAAACTGGACCTAATAAGAGTGGAAACCATTTGGATGTTTCTGCTAATCAGAGAAAATACCGTGTACTTATATATATTTACAATCTTCGCAAATCCCGTATTGTAATCTTGGGAATAACTGTACAATTATAGTGAGTTAAAAGGGACACACCAGGTGAAGATTGTAGGTTTAATAAGAAAACGAAAGGCTCAAAATTAATACAAAGTAGGCAAAGACCGCTAAATGTCACCGCCAAGTCCCACCAAGGGTGGTGGTTATAGCTTTGGTGACTCTTCAAAACACTGGTTGATATTTTTGACATATCCCAATTGAAGAATTGATCTTTCTGATTTGCGACATGGGCGATCTTTTCGATCTTTTTGTGACCAGAACGGGGTTGGTCTGGAAATGTCACCAAAGGACTAGTATAAAATCGATGGCCTAATCCCTACCAACTTGAATGGGCCCAGCCTTGACCAAGACCTACACCGCCATACTCTGGCCGAAGCTCTGCCTGTTCTCGATTTTCGCAACCTGTTTACGCTATTTTTAGGATTTGAAATAAGATCGGCATTCCAGGCGTAATTAAAACAAGTAATTATAGAACAATAGCCGTGTCCTAGGGATCCGCCTCTGTATTGGCCCTCAATACACGTTCCATGGCCCAAGATCATTACTAATGAATAAAATACATCACTAATGGCTTTTGATACGGCTTAGACTACCCTTCAAGAACACACGAGTTTACTTATTTAGAGAGGATTTAGAGGAGTGTACTCAGGGAAGATCAGAGTCAGGAACTCAGGGAGGGACTTCGAAGTCCGAAGTCCAATGGTATGCTTGTCAGGCCTGAAAGGAGTCAGAATGGGTCAGAATTCCTTGGTCACTTTCACTTTAATTTCATGAGATTTATAATCGAAAGAGCAGTTGATATGCAAGGAGTAAATACTTGACTGGCGATCCAATTTTCTCTATTCATCCAATTCTTTAGACGGTATAGCCCCAGCGATGATCATGATGATCACCAACCTGTGCTATCGGGATATCGCATTTGCCTAGCTCTGAGTATCTGAACTTCGTAGTGACACTAAACCTGAATAGAATAGTTTACAATGGCAAGTAGAACAGTCACTTTCAACCCTGTCGTTCTTCAACCGCCTTCTTTACTTTTTAGACGAGTTATCATTTTCGAAAAAGGCAGGAAATGGGAATACCTTAAAAAAAATCGGGTTACTCCACGAATTAACTAGGTTGGTTTTATCGTGTAGCTCTTGAAGATTTCGGGCTACACAGGCTTAGAGAACACGAGTCGACTCCAACTCTTTACTAGCAGTTATCTACTCTGTGAGGGATCGGATCTAGGGGTTAATCCTCCCTAAGTTTATACTGGTGCGGATTCAACCAAACAATAGGTAAACCCATTGATGATATTGGTTACTGAGGCTATGGTACCTGTACCTTGTCAAGTTAGTTGTTTATAAAATAGGGAAATACGATCGGGATTGTCTTTATGTAGTGGTGAAAAATTGTGATGAATTATAGGGTAGTTTTCATGTTTCTTGTGAGTACTCTAAAATGGAAGAGTTTGGGTATACTTAGATTAATTATTATAAGCATTGAATATGGGCTTCAAGTTTAGAGTATGGTATGTGTTCTGAAGCTTACGTTTTTATATCTGTTCTCTTCGTATTTTTGATTATGAAATTCCGAATCTAGAAATACAAAACTTCACAATCTGAAGACATCAAGAATAACAAAACAATCGTTTGTTCTACCAATTCAGTCACTCAGTGTATATGTTGTGTGACAAAAAGGCTCCCATCATTGTTGTTATTGTGCTTTAGATATAGATCCAAGTTGGAGCCTAAAAGCACCTCCGCTAACAAGATATACTGAAGTCGTGGAGTATTATTTTATAAATATTGGTCAACGCTAGTCCAGTTCCGTATTCAAACGAACCTTGAAAGTTCATTTTCCATAAAGAACACGATAAATTCCAAGACAAAGGGCTGTATATGATCTTTGGCATTCAAGGAAGGTTGCTACCTATGCTCTTTAAACCCATTATTTATGAACGAAAAACAGACACATCACATAGAGTACACCCATATGAATGATGCCTTTTACAGTATCACGTACTAGCAAATGTGGTAGCTGAGTCCTTTTTGCTAAGGAGAGACCACTTAGTTTACAAGCCTATCCCGGTAGCACGGGTTTACTTCAACTAGTCATATATGCCATTACTCTTACAACTAGAGAGTTCATGTGAGTCAAGTCCAGCTCATTCACAACTGTTCCCACTCGGATTTGTCCATAGCAGTTGTGTTCCTGACCATTAGTTGAATCTAGGCAGATCCCGGAACATCCTGATAGTACAGGTCAAACTAGCACCTCAGATTCACTGTCATCAGCCTTCAAGACAATCCCTAACCCCAAACTAGACCCATACTGCAATAGTCAATCTTAGGAACCTCTCGACCAATTTGAATTACAACTCACACCTGGCAGAGACTTATGAAAGAATTTTATCCTCCAATGATCATAACCAAAAGAGGAAGAAGTGAATTTGTTTGACATCAATGCTACGGTAAACGATTAATTTTGAATGAAATATACCAGGTGATCCAAGACCTCTTACAAGTTGGGATTATTGGGTACAAATTTCCAGGACCCAAACTTTGTACTAATTATTTAATTCATACCCTTAACTAAAACTGTTGCACAAACAATCCATACTGATTCTACTTTGGACTACCTTTTCAATCAGATTCCATCTGGAATTCCCCCACTATCATTTTGGAAGAAACAGAACTTTTCATTGGGAAGCAAGGGTTTCAAATAGATATGGAATCTCCCTGACACTCACCCAAACAGGTCTGGCAAGTAATAGAAGTCTAGCTAAATTGGGCCAGATCAAGTCGCTTACTATATACTAAAGCCTTGGATTCCGGGTCCACGGCTAATCACTCGAACACCGTTCCCTCAACCACTTTAACGTCATTCTTTAATCCACCAAAACCATCTCCTTACTCACTCTAATCACTTTGATCGCTATAAAAAACTCCTTCAGTCCCCTAATGTCATTTCTTTACATCATCCCTCTTTCCCCTAACGTCACTCTTTGAAAAGTTGGTGACACATTTTTACCTTTAGAGTTTAGCCTGCTTGGCCCCCTATTTTCTACACATTGACCATCATATCGTACATTTCAATAAATAAATCTCTTATCAAAAGAGGTTACAATTTCTCTGCTGGTTGGGCTCTACCAATGGTGGTAACGTCATCATAGATCAAGGTGGTAACAAAGTCACTGTATTTGTCAGCAGCAGCTTCAGGTGCAAAGTAGTCCAAAGCTTGCTTGAACTTGTTACCTGGCTTGGCTCCCTTAACCAATTTGGCGTATTCTTCTTCTAATAATTTTTTAACATAGTCCTTAGTAATGGTGACTCCCTTATCGGTTTTAGCTCCATGAGTAACCCATTGCCAGATTTGAGTTCTGGAAACTTCGGCAGTGGCAGCATCTTCCATCAAATAGTTGATTGGAACACATCCAATGTTTCTCAACCATGCTTCAATATAAGAAACACCAATAATAATATTGGTTCTAATACCTTGTTCAGTGATCTTGGCATCAGGAATAAATGGACTCAATAAATCTCTTTGAGTAATTGGCTTGAATTCAGTCTTTGGTGGAACATTGATTTGATTTGGTCCCTTCATGTGTTCATTGAAAACCTTCAACACAACTGGAACTAATGCAGGATGTGCAACCCAACAAGAATCACATCCAAGTGAAACTTCTCTTAATTTATCCTTAGCAACATTTTCCAAAGCAAGTCTGTTTCTTTCTTGATCTTCCTTAATAGGAATTTGAGCAGCCATACCTCCCAAAGCGTGAACTTGTCTCTTGTGAGTGGTATGAACCAACAATTTCACATAAGAAGACATAAATGGAGCACTCATAGTAACTTGAGATCTGTCTGGTAAGATGAAATCAGGGTGGTTACGTAAAGATTTGATATAAGAGAAAATATAATCCCATCTACCACAGTTCAATCCACCAATATGTTGTCTTAATTGATAAATGATTTCATCCATTTGGAAAGCAGCTGGTAAAGTTTCAATCAAAACTGATCCTCTAATAGTACCTCTTTGTAAACCAATGTAATCTTGAGAATGGTTGAAAATATCATTCCATAATTTGGCTTCCAAATGATGTTCCATCTTAGGTAAATAGAAATAAGGACCAAAACCTTGAGCCAAAGTTTCCTTAGCATTGTTATAGAAGTAAAGAGCAAAATCGAAAATACCACCCGAAACTGGTTCTCCATCAACTAAAACATGCTTTTCATCCAAATGCCAACCTCTTGGTCTAACAATCAAGGTAGGAATATGTCTACCTGGGGTTTGATCCAAAGTATATTTCTTACCATTGGATTCAAATGTTAAGTTTCTTCTAACACCATCATATAAATTGACTTGACCATCAACAAGATTGGCCCAAGCAGGAGTTAAAGAATCTTCAAAATCAGCCATGTAGGTGGCAACACCGGAATTCAAAGCATTGATCACCATTTTACGATCAGTTGGACCGGTGATTTCAACTCTTCTATCTTCAAGACCTTTAGCCAATGGAGGACCGGTCCAAGTAGGATCATCTCTGATATAAGCAGTTTCAGGTAAGAAATCAGGTAAATGACCTTGATCTCTTAATTGTTGTTGCTTCTTTCTATTAGCCAACAATTGCTTTCTTTGACCATTGAAATTACGGTGTAAAGTTGCAACTAATGCCAAAGCTTCTGGGTTAAAGATATGTTTGGCCCTATCAGGAATAGGAGCCAAAATTTGAACTCCTTTTAATTTATCAGCGGTTTTTGGGAATGGGGAAGACATGTTGAATAAAGAATTGGAATTTTAGGGGATGGTCGACCTTTATATATACCCCGGATTCTTGCTTTCGGGACGAGTCAAATTACATGTGAAGAGTCATCGCCGATAGGACAGATACTACAGGTTAGCTTATCGGACGATCGGATGTCTCCGGGGATCGGGCCTTACCGAGGCCCAGGCGGCCCGGATTCTTGAGCGGCCCCGCCATTGGCCAAACGAAGGTCACCTGACACACGGTTCTAGTAACAGCCTCAATAGAAACCATCCGACCTTCATTACTCTGGTGGCCCCCCCCTTTGGTGCCAGGGTCTTAACCACGGTTCATTAGTTGTGGGGCGCGGCTCACGTGGTGGACGTTGACGGACCACCGGAAAATCGTCGCTACCCCAGACCCTCGGGGTTTAGTGTGCCGCATGTATGCAGGAAGTATGCGATATTATATTGAAATTTAAAATCTACTAACAAATACCAATAACAAATACCGATTCAATTACCGATAAAAATACCTATCAAATAAGTTAAAAGCATGATGAATGAGCTCATTCCATTCAAGTTGTTACCAACTCAATTGAGTCATTTTTACCAACTCAATTGAACCATTTTTACCAACTCAATTGAACCATTTTTACCTACTCAATTGAATCATTTTTACCTACTTAACTGAATCATTTTAGCCTTCTCAATTGAGACACAATCTCACTTGATTAGATGGACTTGGCCCAGGCAGTGCCTTCCTTAACAGGAGTCAACAAAGCCTTTTGCTTAGGAATGTATTCGACTCTACGGTAAGAGTTCAAGTTCTTTCTCAACACAAATTGGTAACAAGTGGCAGTACCATTTCTAGAAGCAATGGTGGAAGAAGCCAAGAAGTATTCCCAAATTCTGTACCATCTGGCACCATACTTGTTGATGGCCTTATCCTTGTTACCGAGCCAGTTTCTGTACCATCTCCACAAAGTACCGGAGTAATGGACACCGATGTTATCAACAGAAACAATTTCAAAACCAACTGATTCCAAACAAGAAGCAACAAAACTCAAAGGAGTAGAAGCATCAGCACCTGGGAAAATGTACTTGTTCATAAACAAACCCCAGTTCAAATCTTCATATTGCCAGTTCTTTCTTAATCCAGCATATTGCAAAAAGAATAAACCATCATCTTCCAAGGATTCATGAACTTGTTCCAAGAAAGTAGTGAATCTTCTGATACCAACGTGTTCAGCCATTTCCAAACAAGTGATTTTGTCATACAATCCATTTGGTTTAGGAGATCTAGGAGCATCACGATAATCAACACAAACAATTCTAGATTGATCAGCTTCAACACCATATTCGTTTAACAATTGGTTACCCCATTTGGTTTGGTTCTTACCTAAAGTAATACCTGTAACATTAGCACCATATTGCGAAGAGGCATAAGTGGCCCAAGTACCCCATCCACAACCCAAATCCAAAACTTCTTCACCTTGCTTAAGATCGATCTTATCAGCGACAATCTTCAACTTGTTATCTTGAATTTGTTCCAAAGTTTCTTCCTTGGTGATATCACTGATAACACCAGAAGTGTAGATCATACGAGGTCCTAAGAACCAAGTGTAAAAATCATCTCCTCTATCGTAATGATCTCTAACTTGTTCTTCATCTTGAGATTGAGAATGCATAATCACTTCAGGAATCATTCCTAACAAAAAGTATCTGAACAAAGAAAGGGTGAAACGGAAATTGGCCCAATCATGTTTATATTCCATAACATCTAAACAATCACCCTTGAAACTAACCTTACCTTCAAAGAATAATTCTTGGAAAGTTTCAATTGGAATCTTAGTACCTTGACCATTATTGGAAGTTTCATACTTAGCCTTCAATTCAGGAGTATGATATTCCAAATAATAAGAAATTGGACGATTAGGGTACTTAGCTTTTTCATTCAAACGAGGTGAATAGGATGACAAAATGGTCCAGTATGCCAAACAAATAGGCACCACGAACAACACAAAGAAGAACAACCAAGTCTTGAACCCTCCTCCAAGTTTTCTAGAAACAAACCATGGAATAAGGACTGAAAATCCAAACATAGCCCAATTACTGAAATGTTTTGATCCTGGTCCATCGGCTGGCAATGGAGCATTATGAATGGAAGGGGAGGAAGTGGTCAACACCCCGGTCTCGTCACTGGCCTCCGGAGTAGGCCCGGCGGCAGGTGTCTTGATAAACTCGACGTTCTTCAACATAAGAAAAGTGGTGAATAGAAAAAGATTGAATTTTTCATTAAATGTCGACGCGCGAGGCCACGTCGAAAACTAAACGAGCTACACACGATTTTAAAGGGTAAATTTAGAGTAGACACTGAGTTTATGACTGGTGGGTTGTAAGGGACATGGAATTGGATGGAATTGACGGAAATCGGGTGACAATTGTACTGAAATCGGGTTTCAAAAGTGTCTTTTACCCGTGCCTCTTTTGATTGTCGGAACGAGAGTGCACCCTGAGGGTCTGCCAATTGCACTCTGGGCCTGGGCCTTTGCACTTTGGGTGTTTCTTGCTTAGCTACTTGAACCCATTTGCATATGTAAGGGACCAGACTTATCGATTCTAACGCTTATTGGCTATCTCCTAAAATAGCAACTTCGCGTACCCTCAATATTTCCGTTTTCTATACGAGGTCGAGCAAGTTTCCAACCATGATCTTGGAAGGTTGGTGTGGTTCCATGATGGTTGATTGGCCCAATTGGTTTCCTTTTTTCATCAATTTCGGGGTATAAGCCTTCCCGATTTTGTCAGCCGTTGGTTTGGTTTGAGTCTGACAATTTCCAGATTAGGAAGTTACGGGTTCACCCAGAAATGACACTATTCACGTTTCACCGTTTGTAGATACTGTTTGTCGCTGTAGTCTGGACCTTTCTTGGCTGCTGAAAAATATCTTCAGAATATGCATCAAGGGTCCAAAAAGACCCACCCCTTCTAATCCATAATTGGCCATAATATTTGCAGCCACTTGATAACCACCGAAGCCTTTGCAGAGAAAAAGCACGTCCTTAGAACGACAAACGCTGGCATCCACTGCACCGCCAATTTCAGTAATTACTGCTACCAAAACCACCTGACCATTCCAGAACTCTTTCCGTATAATTACCGTTATCTCAACTAATTGGTCTTTCAAAGAAACAATTTCCTAAGTTATCTGATTCTCATCTAAATACCTTCCTCTCCTTAATTAAACTAGTTTCTTCTTGACTCCCTACTTTTGTCTCCAACATTCTCGTATATTCTCTAGCCTATTTAAGATAAATCCTTATCGCTCTTGTTCTACTCACTACAATGACCTTCGTCAATTGTGGACTCTACTGATGCTACTCGGTGCTAATAATATTACACCACTGCTATCATACATCCCTTGTCCATGCTGAACCATCTATTTTACATGTGTTTGTTGATTTGGTGCTGGACTTAGCGATACCTCTCAATAAACTGATGAACTGAGATACCACCCATGAATCTACCACAGAACGATAAAATTACAGGCTTTCACCCAAGTCACCATGTTGCTAGCTGTAACCAATACTCTTTACTATTAGCAATTCCACGCCAGTTCTTGCAGTAAATACTGTTCTGGTTGATTTTAGCGATACAACCAGTGATACCTCTGCACCACTAGAGACACACATTGTATCATAATCTGGCCAAAGGGTGTCTCTACAACAATCTAAACCTCTATTTCTCTACCCTATTCACCATAAGTCTAGCGTATACGCTGGCTAGCAATCATGTCCCCTATGAAGCACCAATTTAGCTCTTATTAGCACCAATCAATCACTGTAGCACCAATCTAGTACTGTTATAACGCTGACCGACACTGAGCTAGCACCTCTAGTAGCAGTCAGCACGGGTGGTTGTATCACCCTTCTTTATACCTACTTTACACCTAATATATACTCTACTCATACTGCCAACATCACCAGAGATCCCTAAACTCGATTCTTTCTCCAAAAACTTTCCAGTATCGTTTCCTCACTTCCTCGTACCCATTACCCCATTCTCTACTCGTCTACTCTTTTCCTTTCGTCTTTTTCTTGTTCACACTCGTTTCCTTCCCTTTCTCACTCTCATTTTCTCATTGTTGCCAATAGGCTCGTCGACATGAAAGACAACAACATCGTGTTGATCGACTCGGAAGACGAAGGGCCCGTCAAGCGCCAGAAGACGCTGAACCCGCCGGCCACCCTCAACCTCAATTTGCTTCATAGCGACGCGTCCGATGATGCTAGTCCAACTGTTGGCGACAAGAGTGGCGATAAGAGTGACGACAGCTCTGACCAAGACCAACACCCACACCAACGATTGGACTCTGCCGACTCGCCCGGTTCGGACTCCTCCCTGTCCAGATCTGGCTCAGATGAACCACTTTCTCATCCATCTCAGTTGGCACTTCAGGGCGAGCACGCTGGCGACTCTAGCCCCAACTTCCAGTTCGAATCGGATCCTGGTGACTCTGATTTGGACTCAGACTTGGACCATGTCTCCCTTGCGGATTTGGACCAAATCTCCCCACAAACCATCATCGAAACTCGTAGGTACCTCAAACAACATGGTAACATGAAGTTTCTTGAAAAGTATTTACCTACTGCTGCTTCTAGTGAGAATATAGTCAAGTTGATTGTTCAACTTGGATTTGTGCCTCGCCATCTTCCCAAACCCGATAATTCCAACATCATGGTTCTCATTAAGTATCTCAATTATGCCATGGTCAAGGTCAGGTCTATTAGGGAGAGGCGACAAGATGTACGTACCATCGAAGATGCATTGGAACAAATCAATAAGGCCCAGAAGATCTTGGTCATTACTGGTGCAGGTATTTCCACCAGTTTGGGAATTCCTGATTTCCGTTCTTCCAAAGGGTTTTACTCTCAAGTACAACATTTAGGCCTTTCAGATCCCCAAGAAGTGTTTGACCTCGAAATCTTTCTTACGGACCCCAGTTTGTTCTATTCTATTGCTCATATGGTCCTTCCTCCAGGAAAAATTTACAGTCCACTTCACTCATTCATTCAAGTGATCCAGGACAAGGGAAAACTTTTGCGTAACTACACCCAAAATATCGATAATTTGGAGAGCTATGCTGGTATTTTGCCCGAAAAATTAATTCAGTGTCATGGGTCATTTGCAACCGCAACTTGTGTCACCTGTAAATATAACATTAAGGGTGAAGAGATTTTCGACAAAATCGAGAAAAAGGATATACCGTACTGTCCTAAATGTTCCAAAACTCGAGAAAAACTCTTGAAAAATGATGAAGACACATTTATTCCTGATAGTTATGGAGTATTCAAACCTGATATTACTTTCTTTGGCGAGCCCTTACCGGAAACTTTTCATGATCTGATTCGCCGGGATTTATCAGAGTGCGATTTATTGATCAGTATAGGGACGTCTTTAAAAGTGGCTCCTGTAGCTGATATTGTTGACAAGATTCCTGAAGAAGTACCTCAAATATTAATCAATAAAGACCCCATTGACCACTGCAACTTTGATATTAGTTTGCTCGGGTACTGTGACGAAGTGGCCACTTATCTCGCTTCAAAACTTGGCGAAGGCTGGTCTATTCCTCATAAAGATTTTGAATCGATAAAGGGTCCTAATTCTGATCCTAATCTCGTGGCTACTTTGGTGGATGAAGAGTATCGAGAATATGAGGTGTTTAATAAAAAGACAGAGACCACGAAACCTGCCACAGATCAAGAACAACCCGAAACAAGCGGGTTGTCACCCAAAGACGTTCCACAACATGCTCAATCAGTGGAAGACAATTAGAGAGACTACTTGTAAGACTATGTACACTAGGATACGACTAATTACAGCCAGACATGATGAAGAACATAGTCAAATCTCGACATTTAAGGCCAGCCCATCTAATCATTCTATGAGTTCGGAACTATTTATTGTAATTGAGGACTCCATTCCTCAGTTATAGAGACCTATTTCTTCTAATATTAAACTTTCTTCTAATATTAAACTAATACTTCTAATCGAGAAATTCAACCCAAGGGTCAAATTAACACAATGATTAGTGACTAACACTGTAGATTTAACGGAGAAATATACGGGCCAATCTGGTAGTAATATCACTAAATGGCAGTGAATAAGTTAATGATGAACGAAGATCAAGAAAGATAATATAAGTGGATCAAAGCTTGAAGATGGCAATAAAACTTTAGCTAATTTTCTTGTAGAATTCTTTCGAAACTTTTTCTTAATTCGTCAAACCTTCACTAAAGAGGATAACGAGCTTCAACACCTCTTCATTATCATTAACAGATTCAAAGTGGTTCTAATTGTCTACCGTTTTTGGTATGGTTCATCTCACTTAGGTGCAGGAACATCCAAAAATTCCAAGACCACCACCACCACCATGCTAAGAGCCAGCACCAGAGCCTTTATAAATGTCCCGAAAACCACGTGGAGATCCTTGCCATCCCGCTTAGGGACAGGCTTGAGAAGCTACAGCGATTTCTCCAACAAAGAAGCCGAATTAAAGGCCCAGTTCAATCGCGATCTAGATGAGCTCTTTGGAGAAATCAAGCAAGAAGGAACACAGCCACAACCAGAGCCCCTCCAAACCAGCGAAGAAGCACCCAAAGATACCAAAGAACTGACTTCGGAAACTTCAAATCCAGAATTCGATCTTTTGAATGATTTCATCAACACCGAGTATGAGCAGAGCTCAGGATTCAAAGGCATTATAGAATCATTGAACCTTGAAACCAACGAGCCCCAGAGCCAAGAAGAGGCCAACGAGACCCATTTTGACCTTGACTTTCTTGGGATCGAAAAAAAGCCTCAGGAGGAGCCCAAAACCATCGAAGAAGAGAAACAATTATTCCAAAACATTTTTGAATCGTATATGAAACCACTCCAGGATGGCCAGAACGAAAAGGACAAGATCTTCTGGAACCTTCGGGACTCTGTCCAGCTGGCCAAAGAAAAGTTGGATCGGATTGTTCAGTCTAGACAACTGGCGGAGTTTTCAAAGGTTTCCGTTAGGTTGAAAAATGAAATGTTCTCCAAGACCAGAGAAGCCTTGAGCCCCACCGTCAATTATATCGAGAGCATAGAAACCAGAGCCGAGCTTGTATGTTACTTCAAACAAATCTTGAGCCAATGGACACAATTAGCCAAGTCAGAAGATGACTCTTTATACTTGACAAACTTACTTAAAGGGGCCACCGAGTTTTCTCAGCAACAACAGGAATATGTGGAAGTCATTCGTAAAGAAGTGAATGAAAATCCGTCAAACCCCAAGTTAAATGTGATCACCTTGCCTATTTTGGTAAACCAAATAATCAAAACCAGTGCATTCAAATTTTACGACGGTCAATTATCATACACCCTCTTCAATCTTCTCAAAAAGGATGTCAATCTCTACACATTTGCCTGCAATCAGGACACCTATAATGAAATCTTACGAATCCTCTGGATTTATCAAGGAAAATCCAATTTGTACAATATCGAAATGGCATTTATGGAGATGAAGAACAATGGGTTTAATGGAGACTTTGTTACCTTTAACACCTTAAAACAAATTATCGTCGACTATTACAACTTGAAGATGGGTAAATTCTATGTGAATAAAGACACCGGTTTGCCTGTGTGGTCCGGAGAAGATGACAAGCGTGTGAAGGGCTTGGAGAGGAAGTTACGGAAACTTGCAGACAACCTTGGCCGTTGAACTTCAAAATGAATAAAAACAAAAGACCCACAATAAAGGAAAAGTTGATTTACTCACAAGAAATCGTGGACTTTTATTGGTACCGAGCAAAAAAGTTATACACATAGTGACTGAATACCCGAGACCACCATGTGCTATTTAAAAGGTCCATTTGTCCTTAATAAATTCAATTGGTATACGATTAAGGTCTATTCAATTGGCCACAATTGGTATTACAGACTCATTAAGTCTCCATCTCATGTTCGTGACACAGAAAATTTAATCGAGGTGATATTGTCAGGAAATTAAATCAGAGAAGGTGCAGTTCACGTCACTTAGTAAGGAATGATATTGTCGCCTAGTATGGAATGATATTGTCGCCTAGTAAGAATTGATATTGACTTAAATCTTCTCACTTTCAGAGTACTAAAAAAAATTCACCGTGACTCACCACAATTCGTATGGCTACAGATTTTTTCTGCAAATTAACACAACGGAGAACCTGCAGAAACAACTCCTGGAGAATGTTCAGTTCATCCTTTACAACCTTCTAGTCTAAAATACCTTTACATAGTTTAGCATCATCCTGTATATAGACCGGCTATTTAACGAGGACGTGCGCCGCACACTCCCTTACCCATTCCACCACCAGCTACCCTGTAACCATACATCAATAAACTGTTGACCTTCCCTCCAATATTCATTCAATCTTACCATAACAACATTCACAAGAAAGAGTGAATAATTCTACACCTTGTCATCAAATTTTCAGCTCAAAAGCACCACCACAGCCAAAGTTATTTACGATGTCGGATTTAGGAGGGTTTAGAGAATCCTACCTCAAATCAGAGTCAGAAACATTATCATCGGACTCTGTATCACCACCTCCAATTGAGCTTTCCAAGCAGAAGTCGCTAAATATTCCCAGCATCAATGTCAAGACAGAAAATGTGGACAATCTTCTTAGTAAGTCACTTGATATCAAAAAACAATTATCACAATCATTCCAAGGAGGAGGAGGAGGGTCTTTTGGAGGGGTGACCAAGCCACAATCCAGAAGGAACTCCGTGATGGCCATCAAATCGAATCATGGAAGTGATAATGAAGAAGATGACGATGATGGACAAGGAAATGAAAGAAAACGCAGAGATAACATCAACGATAAGATCCAGGAGCTTCTTACGTTAATTCCGGTGGAATTCTTCCAGGAGACCGCCGCCGAAATTGCCAAGAAGGATGACAAAGCCAATGCTGAAGAAGCAGAAATCGCAGCAGCCGTAAAGAACTCAGGTACCAAGGATGGAAAACCAAATAAGGGTCAAATCTTGACCAAATCGGTGGAGTACCTCCAGTACCTTCAGAACTTGATTGACGAGAACAACCGGAAAGAAGTGGAGTTGATCATGAAACTAAAGAGTTTGGAATTACAACAACAAGGAAAGCCCCAAGACGTACCCGTCTCTGTTGGCCACACCAGTGCCGAAGAGGCTTTGGGCAAAATCGGAGTGGGTCCTCTCTCGGACGAGTATTTTAAGATGGTGTTGGTGAACAGTGCAAGTACAAACAAATCAGGACAAAGAAGAGGGAGTCTAAGCTAAGTTTAAAATCAACCCCATCGAATTCATAAGAAAAATTTCATCACCAAACACGTACGAGGGATCTCTGGTGAATTATTCTTCTCCATATTAGAAGTCAGAGGCAAGCAAACCATACTAATATTACTCCTAAATACGGAACCTACTTTGACCTACCTGTTGCACATGTAAATCGTGTCAAATATGCTGTATAACTATTTATATAATGAACTTTCAATCAGATTAGTCGAAGATGTTAAAGATAAAGACCGTGTAAATTATGTCATCTCAGCCATGCTTCCAGACAAAAACTGAATCTATCAGGAAGTCTCAACCACTCTTTGATTTTATTCTTCCCAATCTTTCTCTTGCATCAGCATCTTCTTTTAGCCTATAAGCTGGAAGATATCCAGATTCTGATTTTAGATGGGGGTTGGGAATGGTGTTATTTACTCCTCCCAAGCTGGTGTATCCCTGGTCATACATGGAGCAGTAATTGAGGTTACACCCTATCAAAAAATCCCATATGTCCACATAGTTCCAATTCAAAATTGGGTGAATCCGGAGAAACTTGGGCCAGTCACCATCAGTAGTTTGCTCGAAAGCCAATGACGACGCGTACGGATCTGAGTGCCTTACACCCACCACAATGGTACGAATGCTAGTGTTGATTTGGGTCAAGTACTTTTCAAAGCCTTCCTTCAAGGACGACTTGATGATGATGGGGTTGAGGTGGTACAACTGGGTTGATTCCTGAATGAACTCAGTTAGCTGGGGAAAGAGGGTTTCCGAATTGACGTAGATTGAATCGAGCTTGTAATCATCGGGTATTACCGAAGGTTGTTTTGTAAATTTCTGATGGATGGTAGCAAGAAGAAGGATCAACATCACAAGACAATCCTTCCCTCCGTTGTAGGATATAGCGATTTCTTGAAGCCTAATGTTAGTACAATGATCTGAATATTTCGTTTTCTCCTTCTCTCCTTCTCTTCATCTCTTCTTGATTCTCTCCTTTTGATCTCTTCATCTCTTCTTGATTTTCTCCTCTCCTTCTTCATTCTCTCTTCTTCATTCACGCTCATCTTCATTCTCTTTCTCCGTTCTCTCCCTTTTATACATACCCATGGCGATCGATCGAAGCTGCCAACTTCTCCATACTGTCTCTGATCTTGGTCTTCACTTGGGATCGCAAATGCTCATCGTACTCGTAGTCAGAGTACTTGTGAGGAACGGCACCCCATGGCAAGGAGTCGTTGAGGAAGTTCTCGACCAAATAGAACGCCTCTTCACACCGCTGGAGGAACCTGTGCTGGATGGAATGGGTCATAGTGGTGGTGTTGAAGTGGTACGATGCCGGGTGATATCCGAACCGGTGCTTAGGTAAGCGGTGCCGTATTGACCGAGGAACCAGTATAAGAAGAAAATCGGGGTTCATGGTAGCACCAGCTGAAATGGCTGGTAAGTTATCTTAAGCATGGTTTTAATGTTTGTGGATCTGAAGATTTCAAGTTCACGTTTAAATTTAGGTGCATTAATGAAAAGCACCATCTCACCAAATGAATTTAGAATTTTCAAATTAGAAGAAGACACCACGAGTGGACAAGTGGATTGAAGATCTTGTAGAAGACGTCAGTTTTGATTCACCAAGATTTTGAATTTAGGACATATTTTGGGATTGGGGGTGGCCAAGACTTCTAAGCAAGAAGTGCCTCGATTGAGGACCGATATACTCACAAGTTCTTCACATCACGGTAGACTTAAATCTAGTAACATCTCAAATCCACGTAGGTATTATACTTCTTGAAGTTATGGAATTTTCGTTATGCAATAATAGTGAAACTAATAATGGAGAATGCTGAATCGGATAGTCCTGGAACAACAATACACGTAGATTAATTTCAAAATGCACGTAGATTAATTTGTCTAGGGTTGATATGATAGAGGGAGCTTAAAGATACATTCGTTCGTCGGTCTCATCTTGTCCATCCTATTCGCAAACACTCCTTGACATCACAATTCCAATATTCTTTTCAGTAATTCAACTCTGCCACTTTCTCTATTTTCCAAATCCATAGAATCCCCCTGTAATTGTTGTCACTTACCTCATTTCTTGTACATTATTTGAAGAAAGTATTCCTTTGTCGTCACTTACCTCATTTCTTGTACATTATTTGAAGAAAGTATTCCTTTGTGTCCCGATCCCAAAACCACCAGTACGTATCGGACATCTCAAACATATCATCAGGCTTGTCAATTTCGTGGTCCCCGGGTATCACAAAACACAAATTCTCGTATGGTTCTCCTGAAACCACCAAATAATGGCATGCCTCGGCATCGCCGTTTGAAGTATCATTACGGATAAATGATGTCACCGAATTCTGGTTTTTGGAGGTCAATTCGTAGTACGACATGATCCGAAACCGTGGCTCCAACTCGCCAATCTGGGGATACTTGATATTCACCAATAGACCCACCTTTAAAGTGTCGGGATCACGAATTTTGGTCACTTTGTATGAAGGCTTACCAATTTTAGTCCACGACCGCTTGGGAGTATTGGTGATGGATACACCAGAAACGTTCTTCTGCTTCGGGTTCTGTTTTTCATCCAATACCCGTCTTTTTTCCAAATTCATTTGATGCTTCCTTCCTCCTAAATGGGAGATATATGATGCTTCACTGACATGAGTGGTAAGGCATAACTTACATTCTAGAAGCCCCAACTGGTTCTTGAACACGTACGGATCATTGTCCAAATCAAGAACCTGCGTGGCTAAAAGCTCTTTGATTCTTCTTCGGGTATGGACGTTTGTTTCTTCAGCTCCAGCTACTCCTCCTCCACCTTTTTTGGCATTAACTCTTCCGGAATAGTCCATGGCGACTAGTTAGTGGACCTGCTGAAGTAGGATGTGGTGCAGCGTACGGTTCGGTGCAGAATACGATAGGTATCAGTGCCTTATCTTAACAAGTTTGGCAGTGGGATGAGATGCGCACAAACTGGGTGGTTAATTTCAATTAATTCAAAGAAACCAAAGAAGAATTAGACTTGGTGTTGGATAGTGGTGATGAGAGCCAAAGAGTGGACTGGTCTTGCCACTGAATTTTGCTACGACAATATTTGAGCTGTAAAATTACTGTTAAATACTCGTCAAGAGTGCTGAAATTGATTCTTGGAAATGATGATTTCAAACATATTCTGAAATTACGGTACAATAAAAACCCTCCAAAAATTTCTTTCAATAGCTCGTCTTATCTCATACACAATACAGACCCACAATAGTCTATATATATTCTCTAAGGTACCCATATCTATTGGTATCTACGGCAATAGTATTAGGAAGCCGCAGCAGTGCGCTGAAGAAATCAACGTATTTCCGGCCCTTTCTTAAAAAGAATAAACCTTCCTTCATTAGCGGCTAGAACCATGCCACACACACCTCTATACGAACCCATACCCGACTGAAATCCACCCCAATTTGTCTCTCCAGTGGTTCGGGCGTAGCGGATGAACGGTCACGTGCACGACACGTCTCCCAATTAGGAATATTCTGGACATGAAATTACACCCACCACTAATCACACTCCTTCATCCATCAGCACCATGGAGTCTCCCCTACAAGTCGGCGACCTCACCACCAACTCTATCCAGAACAGATTGAGCGACACACATTTGGGCTCCACGTGTTCCACCCTCATCAATTCAGCGATTTACTCCGGTCAACGAGTAATTCAGTTGACGTTAAACCTTCAAATTGGCAAAGAAAACGGGTCTGGATCACTTGGTGGAAGCCAAGGCATCGTTATATTGAGAAGAGTGAAGGACTCGTACATAAACGTCAGCCAGTTGTTTCAAATTCTTATTAGATGGGGCCATTTCAATGCTGGACAGGTGGAGAGCTATTTTAAGAATGAGATTATAGACAACGTTCAATACGCGGGGTCATCACTGGGACTTAGTCAGTACATTGACTATCGTAGCCATGATAATCCTCAACTCAAAGGGTTGTGGATTCCTTATGATAAGGCCGTAAGTTTGGCATTGAAATTTGATATTTATGATCTTGTTAAAAAACTCTTTCTTATTGATGTTCATGATTTCGATAAATTACCTGCCAAATCCACCAAAAGATTATACGAAGAAGATGATGAAGATGGTCAAAGCCCTTCATTAATGGGATCTCCTACTAAAAAACAAAAGATTAAGGATGAATCTCAAAAAGTGGACTTTCAAGATCAAAAGGACGACTTTGTTACTAGTCGTCAAAAGAGTATTAAGTTGAGCTCTAAAAATTCAAATTATCCTTATACATTACCTCCTATCACCAAATATAGTGAGGAGATTTCTACCGATTTGAAATTGAAGCTTGGGGAATTATTTAAACTCGATGAATCTAAAAATTCCACTTTGACATCCAAAGATGTATCTAGAGTACTTCAGCCTTTACTCACTTCTACAGCTTCAAATCTTATTCTTGATATTCCTTTGGATCAAAAGGGTCAAACCGCATTACACTTTGCTTCTACACTTGCCTCTTCGGTATTGATATCTTCATTCATAGATCTCGGACTTAATTCTCCCATCAGAGGTAATTTGAATGGAGAATCACCACTTGTATCAACTATTCAAGTTACAAATTCTTTGGAAAAGGGTAATTTCACTGAAATCATTTCAAACTGGTTGTTTCCAAATATTTGGTTGTTTGACAACAAGAATTGGTCTATTCTTCATCATTTACTCTTTCAAGCCACTAAAAAATTTGATAGTAGTAAATTTTACTTTCAAAAAATCATTGAGTTCATTGTATCAGATGAAAAACACCTCCATGATTTTATTGAAAAGGTGATAAACTCTAAAGATGAGGAAAATGGAAATACTTGTTTGCATTTGGCAGCTGAATATGAATTGAAATGGTTCATCAAAGTATTGATATTGTTAAAAGCCGATGTTAATATAGCTAATAATGGTGGTACCAAACCAATTGATTTTGACTGGGTGAAAGGCATAATATCTGAACAATCTGTTGTTGATAAACCAATTGAAGAAGATGATAGTGACCTTCATTTCTTTGAATTGATCACAACCAGTATTGAATTTTTAGACAAGAGATTGGCGATCAGCGGAGATATACAAGAAATTGAAGAATCCCGAGATTTGGATGAATTGAAACCAAAGGAAGAACCTGAAGATTCAATTGGTGATGGTGAAGAACCTAAATCTTCCAATAAAATCTTTCAAAGTATTCAAAATCTCCTCAAAAATACTAATTTTGAATATGAAACGATTTTGAACGCCAAAAGACAACAAATCAAAAATCTCAACCAAGCAGTAAATGATGCCATAATAGTTACTGCCAACAATAGGTTTACCACCAAAAAAATATCAGAAAAGCTCATACTTTTAGATAATTTGAAACTTCAAATATCGAACATCAATGATAAACTAGGTAGTGAACATGTGGATGAATCTACTAATGTTAATGAAGAAGATCAATACATCATACAACCCTTATACGATCGACTTGTCAATAATGAATCCATTGAAGATTTAAGAGCTGATGAAGAATTTCATAGTACGTTACAGCCAGTATCAATTTTAAATGCCCGAATCAATGCCTACAAACAAGTGAACCAAAAATTGGAAGGTGAATTGAACAGTCTTTTGGATTATAGTGAGTTAACTTCTAAGTTCAAAAAAGTGGTCAGTATTTGTACCGGAGTTGATGTGAATGAAGTGGATGAATTGTTGGACGGTTTATTGGAAGCTGTGGAGGGACAGCAATAATGAGATGTTGCAGTTTTCATAATTAATCATTTTTTTTTCTTGTTGAAAAGGCAATAGAGAAGGCAATACATAAAGTATAGTCTTAGTTTGTATTATTATAGCTAGTGTACAAATAGGTGGTCAAAAAGAGATAAACGAAGAAGAATCTAATATTTATGATTGGCCAATTGAGCACGTAACAATTTTATGACAATGGATGATGGTTGTAGTATGATAAGTAAATATTAAGATGCCAGCAATAAATAAGTTTGATCAAAGAGCAACCATTAACCATGGAAATTAGTTAGTACAAGATTGCTAACAATTCATCCATTATTCAAGGGTACAAATTTTTGATAAATTGTAGATGTTTCACCATACAGATATGCCATGCCCTCAATTTATTGAATGGAGTGTTCACCGAATTTTTGAATTACCTTCGATTTACTATCCGGTTGACCACTGAGGTTAGTAACCAGATAAATATGAGGGAATTCTTTTGACTTCTCTATTGATAATGATATGATACCAAGAGATGAAATTTGGGGGGCACCGTTGTAGATTGCTATGGTCAGGAAACCAATCAAACCAATCCTTCATAAGAAGTCATAGCGTTCAGTATAGAAGGATCCAACTTCAGTAACCGTTTAAAATCTTCAAGGTTAATCGTATCCACATCCTTGTTCTTACCCAATAAATTGAAGAACTTTTCTGTTCTTAATTCTGGGGTCTTTTCATCATCTGGTAATGCCACCATGCCTCCAATCATCTTATAAATGGCCTGAATCACCACCAACATATCCTTGTAGGCAATCTTACCAGTTTTCTTATGGTCGTACAACCTAAAGCCCCAGTTCAATTTCTGGTCCTCACTTCCTCGGCTGGTGATGGATAATGCTATAATAAATTCTTTAAAGTCGATGTACTTGGACCCATCCACGTCAAACACCCGGAACAAGATGTGACAGTAGTCCACGGGGTCTCCAAATGGAAAGAACTGTTTGAAAACCTTGACGAAATCTTCCTCGGAAAGTTGGCCCGATGGACAGTCTCTAAGAAATCCTTTACACCATTGTTGAAGTTCTCTCTTGTCGAAGTAAGTGGCTTGTCTGAGCGCCTTGAGATCGTCTTTGGAGAGCTTGGAAACTGCTTTTCCCATGTTGCCACGAAGTAGTGTTGTTTTTGATGGAGAATCACGTGGAGGAAGTAGAGCACTTTGGTCACCCACAAACCCGGACTGAAAAGTTTATCACCCACCACCAAAGGCACCAAATCCATACAAAAAGCCACCATGTACAGACACCGTACCCTCACCACCAGTGCCAGAAGGTTGCGCAACTTCGGTAAGCCTCAAAACCCCCAGATCGATAACACCGTCAAAATGAGAATCTTACCCATTAAGAGAGAAGGTGAAACTCCCGATGTCAAGAGAGCTCGTTTGCTTTATCAGTCTAGAAAGAGAGGGATCTTGGAGAGTGACTTGTTGTTGCTGAGATTCGCCAAAAAGTACTTGAGCGTGTTGACGGACGAAGAGTTGGACGAGTTCGATAAGTTGTTGGATGAACCGGACTGGGACATCTACTACTGGGCCACCAAGAATTATGACGTGACTCCTTTACCAGACAAGTGGAAAGAAAGCAAGATCTTGAAGATGTTGCAGGAGGATGCTTTGAATAAGGACAGAGAGATCATGAGAATGCCCGAGTTGGCTGATTAAGAATGCTTGTGTGTGTGTGTGTATGTGTATGTGTACTGAGTACTGAGGAAGGATGCACAAGGACTAGAGTGGAGTCATCGAAGGAATCAACCCGCTTTGTTCTTCCGATTCCAGCTGTTGGTTTATCTCTCTGTTGGCGCTAACTATTCTGATTCTTAGCGGTCTGATTTCGTCTTGTCTTTGAGGCTCAAATTCATCGTAGTGCCTGTAGATGGTACCAGAGCCTATTTGGCGATTTATTTATGCCTTGTATATATCAAATAAACTATTATGGTAGGAGAGTACTGGTATATATATTTGTGAGGATGATTTACCCTGGTCTCGCTAAAATGTTCTCACTAAAAAGTGCCTGGCAAAAGCCCATTGGAAAATGCCCAATAGGGAGTGTCTAAGAGAGTTGTTTCAGGCTAATTGACATCTGTGGCTCAGTAATCCAACGTTTGGTTCTGAAATCCTTCCTTTGTCTCGGTTAGCTGTTGATTCTGATACCTTTTCAGTTACATTCGGAGTGGACTTCCCCAATCTATGATGACTCGCTACACCGCGGAGTCCCCGCGAAAGTTGCCACTAATTTTACTCAACAACCCATAACTCTCACTAAGAATCCCAGATTCTCTCCCTAAACTCATACTTTTTCTCACTACTGCACCCACAAATATCTCCCTAACACTAATCACCCCCAAACCCACCACAACCAATTCCTTCACCATGGCCATAACTACTGCATCAATTCCAGAGCAGCTCCGCTCAAACAAGTCGGTTGCCCCCTACATTGCTCGTGCCACCGAAATTGAATCTGTGAACATCGTGGTAGCCTACTATTGCAAAATCTACGTCCTTGAACACATCCTCTCCAACAAGCTTCACACCTCGTCCAAGGATATCGAGCGCTTCACTATCGAATTGCTCGATGACACCGAGGCTATCAAGAACGACGCCGACGAATCAACCAAACTGGCCCTCAATGATAAGGCGGTATCCGCCAGCATCGTGTTAGCATTCAGCTACAAGTTATTCAACGGATGTTTGGAGGGAATTAACCAGTACACCAAGGCCAACAAGGGAGCATTGGTGTCCAAGATCAGGGCTACGTTGGTTTTCTTGAGCTTATTAGACGTTTTCGTGAACAATAACGACATTGACTGGGCCAAATTGAGTGGAGGCAAGGCTGAGACAGGAGAGCAATTTGAGAAGAGCAACAAGGAGAAGATCAAGGTGTTGAAATGGCAGTTGTCACGATTGTTGAAGGACGAGGTGCCTGAAACAAACACTGACCAAGATCTTGAGGACGAATTGGAAAGGGAGTTGGAGGGATTGAAGGGTCAAGAGCAAGACGGTGACGATGAAGACGAAGAGACAAAAGAGAAAGGAGAAGAAGTCGAAGAAGGCGAAGAAGGCGAAGTTCCAGAAGCAACTATAGTCGACACAGCCTTCAACGAATCTATCCCAGTGTTACCTTCTGCACCTACTGTGTTCAAGGACCCTAACACCACCAACTCACCAAACGCACCCGAACGTGACACTGCCAGTGTTCATAGTACAGACCCTGACAGCACTGAGACAGGCCCCGGACTTCCCACTGTGCCTCATGTTGCCCCTGATGAAGACAATGAGTTCAAATTACCTGGTGCACCTAAGTACCTTCCAGATGACGATTTAAGCCATATCGTTAAATCAACATCGATCCAGGTGATTCCTCCAGAAAAGCCAAGCACCGAAAAAGTCGCCAATAAAAAAACTGTTAAGAAATCAAGTGTTGTACATAATACACAGGTGACCAAAGAGGAAGTGAATTCTATCATCGACCGTACGGAGCTGATTGCCAAGATCCAGAAGCACGCCAAGTTCGCAGTTTCCGCGTTGAACTATGAAGATCTCGAGACTGCCGAGCGTCAATTGAAGCAGGGATTGGAGTTGTTGGAATTGTTAAAGAGCCAAAACATCAGTGACAAATGAATACCCTGATGATTTCATATATTTGGTGTTTTGTTGATGGTGGATGTTGGTACCCCTAATATAATTTTTTTTTAATGACTGATTTGACTCTTTAACCTCCTTCTAGTTAACCATCGCTTCAGCAATTACGCTTCGTAGAATTGATGCGCGGTACGGTACGGTGGCAGCGATTTTAGCAGCCGTTAAGCCCCGTGTGTGGCTCAGCCAATCCCAAGCATCAGATCACAACTACTGACACAATAGCTTGCCAACCATCTTGTTGTTTCTATTGACATCAGCCATTGCCTATTCGGGCATTGCTGCGCTGCACCTTCATGCACCGTTGCCGATATCGTAAACACTCGTTAAGCCCTGCACAAACGGGATCAACTGGCACAAGACAAGACAAAAAAAGCCCAGCAAAAACACCCAACCAAAACCCGACAAAAAGACACAAATCACTCGCAATCGGAAATCTCCAACATTAAGCTCACAAAATCGGCCCAATTAACCTATTAGCCGTTCTTACAGCACCCCCCACTGTTGAACCTTGAAAAGTGTCGGTGCGCGCACTCAGGCTATTGTTTTCAGATCTTAACAGTGAGCGATCAATATCAGTCCCCGTTTTCCCATTTTTGATCCTACCACTTTTCTATGAAACGATTCACGTCTGACTCCTCACCAAAGAAGAAAGAGTCGCCTCGTCCACCGATCCCGGCGCCGGAGTCGCTCGACGGTCTTTCTCCCGAACTTATTCCCATCGTCACCCTTCTTCTGTCGCAACTGCATCGGCGTTACCATGAGGGAATCTTCATGTTGTACTACGACTTGAATGGTGATGGGAAGCCTGGCGACAGGGAATGGCGCGAGGTCTACGGGATCTTGACGGGAAACCAACTTGCGTACTGGGACGCTGCCAACTTGGCTCAGTATAGACACAATCCTGAAGCCCTTCTTGAAACGTCTTCCAAACCAAAATATATCAACTTTACCGATTCCGTCTACAATGCCATGAGGTCCTTGCCAGCAGCCAAGCAGAACCTAGACAACGTGGTGATCGTGTCCACCACCCTCAAAAATAGGTACATCTTACAATTCAAGTCCTACACTGATTTGACGACCTGGTACAGTGCATTGCGCTTGGCCAACTACGAATACTCCTCACTCCAGGAGGCATACACCGGAGCGTTGCTTTCAGCAAGAGGCTCGCGTCTTAGTGATATTCGTACTATCTTGGCCGAAAAGCGATTCGATCATGAGGATTGGGTCAGTATACGGTACGGTAGTGGTATGGCCTGGAAACGGTGCTATGCGGTGGTGGAACCATCTACCAGCAAGAGAAAGAGCTTTTTACCGGGCAGAATTTTGTTTTACGAGAACGAAAACAAAAAGAAAAAACAACTTATGGCTGTGGTTGCCAACGCCAGTTTGGTTTCCGCCATCTATCCTCAAGCTCACTCGTTGATCGATCACAGTACCATGCTTAAGCTTGATGGTTATATCAACTTCAAGTCGCCATCGCTTTCCACCAAAGTGTCCAAAAAGAGTGCTGATGATTTCCAGAACACTTCTATTTTTTTGATGCCTGAGGCTCATTCATCGGTACCTGGTTTTGACACCTTGATCAGGTTCTTGATCCCATTGTTAGATTCATTTGGTCTTTATGGTAGACCCACCCGTTTGAAGGCTGATAGAGTGGACCCCGATTCTTTATTGTTTGGTTTGCCAACATTGCCATATGTTCATTATCTTGAAGTGACTGATATTACTCAAATTACATCAAACTCTCCCGAATTCTTGAGCTGGGATGTAAAAACTTGGACCACCAATATCAAAAGAGTGATGAAATCAAAGTTAGATCGTGGGTATGAAGGGTGTGGCTCTCAAAGAGGTGTAGTGGGAGCGATCAGCTCATTGAACAGTCCGACTACAACCTCTGCTTCTTCCAATAGACTCAACTCTCCCAGAAACACTGCTCCTTCCACTCCCAGATCAGAATCATTTTCTACTGCCAAGCAACGTGTACCTCCATCCCAAACTTCTCAAAATCGTCCTCCTCCACCCAATCAACCTCAAAATCCATATGAGAAGGCTACTGCCCACAACCCAAGTCCCAACCCCGCAATTCAAACCCAAGTATATGGCCAGCAGTCAACCAAAAATGTCAACGACTTATCTATCAATGTTCCAAAGGGATCTGGTGTTCCTAGAATCAATGTTTCGGATTCCAACAGTGCAGTTCCGGTAGCTGCTAGTGCGGCGGGTGCTGCTGCTGTTGGTGGGTTGTCGGCTCTGGCAATCAAGGATCACCATAAATCAGTTCAATTGGCAGACATTTACCAGAAGTATTCTACCATCAAGGCACCTTCTGACCAGTTCCACACTGACAGAAATCAACTCCTTAACGGATCACATGAGCAATTCGATGAGGATGATATGCCTAACAATATCAGAAACTTGAACTTGGACAATGTTTATCCAAAGAACGACGATGACTTGTTCAGTGATCCTGACGATGATGATAACTCGGATGCTTCTGAAAAAATTGATGCCAGACAAATTGGATTGCTCAAGAATGATTCATCGCATTCTAGCGTAGGTGTTACAGTGTTGAAGGTTCCTTCCTATGGTGACAGATCAAGCAGTTATTCGTCAGTTCATTCCCCAATGACTCAGTACAATGAATTCAACGAACAGTTTAGCAAAACTGTTGATAAAGGAGAACATCCGTTATCGCAACCAGTCAATCCAAGTAGTTTCAGTGGATTTTCAGATAGTGACGATGACGATCCTCCAGTTCCACCATTACATACGTACAGTGCCAAAGAAAACGATGCTCGATTCATCAATGGTCCTCAGACGTCAACCACTCCCAAAAAGAGTACACAAGTGCACCATTTATCGATTCATTCAGAAAGTGGGAATGTCACCAGTGGTGGTTCCTCACCTTATTCTCAAGAAGAACCTAAGAATGATAATGTGATCACACCATATCCTCAATTGCCTCCAATGCAACCAGGACCCAGACCCAAGTATATCACATCGCCCAACAGCTCGCAAAACCAGTTCCAAAGATTTGATTCCCCAGAAAAGAAACCTGTGGCTTATCAAAAACCTACTCAAGTCCCCTCTTTACCTCCACAACCAAGATCTTCACAAACCACCTACGCTGGAAGTCCCAAAGAACTGCTGTTTGGATTTCAACAGGTGCCCTCAAAGCAACTGGGATATCCCAATCAAACCCCCTATTCTCAAGGATATTCTGGACAACCGCAAGCTCAAAAGGGATACCCTGGAGAAGGTTCAAAAGGATATTCTGGACAACCGCAAGCTCAAAAGGGATACCCTGGAGAAGGTTCACAAGGATACCCTGTACAGAGCCGTGCTAAGCAGGGTCCACCCCCAGGAGGACCATCGCAACCAAGTGCTCAAGGACCTCAGGGGTCTCAGGGATATCGTCAAGGTCAGCCTCAACAATACGCTCGGGGACCAGCAGTACCTCAATCACAACCAGGACCTCAGCAAGGCTATCCTAGTCAGCAAGGCTACCCTCCTCAACAAGGCTACGCTCCTCAACAAGGTTACCCAACCCAGCAATACCGGTCTCAACAACCACCTCAGGCACCTCTCAAAAAACAGCAGGCTTCCGGACCTCAACCCCAAGCCTACCCTCGTCAGCAGCCCAGCTCGGTAGGAATTCCTCCATCTGTCACCGGAACACCACCCACCGGCTACAACCAAAGACCCGGACAACCCAGACAGGGTATTCCCAGGAGCAATGGACAGTATCCCACCCCACAAGCACAAAGTGCAGCATCCTTAAGAGGATATGATACCTCTCAACAGGGCCAATACCAGTACCAATATAACCCCCAATCGGGCACCCCTCCTCCTTCCGGTTATCCCACCAAGGGTCACCAAGGAGGTGTTTCCAGAAATTATTAGCTGCTCCCGGCGCTGGCACTGATAGAGTTGCATTGTTTGAATATGTATTATTTACGATAGCACTGACACTACAAAGTAGTGGGTATGGTTGGTAGCTCAAATGAGGCTGAAGGCATTCACTGCTGAGTCCAACTTAACTGGGCTAATCACAGCTGAGTCCAACTTAACTGGGCTAATCACAGCTGAGTCCAACTTAACTGGGCTATTCACAGCTGACTATATACCAACAACTAGTTATACACATTTTTCTCATCTTCAGAGTGTAGAAGAGCCAACTGATGGAGTTCAGGATCCGGCAATTATGGTGCTGTGATTGTAATTTGACTTTGCTCAATAAAGCAGTTTTCTAGTTCTGATCGATTTATCAAGTCTGGTTGAATAGTAAGAGCTGATCTTAGAAACAACTTGATCTTGAGAAACAGCTTGATCTTAGAAACGGCTTGATCTTAGAAACAGCTTGATCTTAAGAATTAATATGGAATTATTAGTTCAACAGCCTGGAGATTTCGACTTTGGGTATTGGTGTAGACAGTTTGAAAGCGAATAAAAGAGACTATGGGTCTAATTAAATCGTCACAGAAATGACATCGTGTTTTGGTAGAATTCTGAAGAGTGTCTTATTTGAAGCTTTACGTTTATTTGAACTTTACGTTTATTGAAGCTTTACGTTTATTGAAGCTTTACATTTATTATATGGCTCTTCATTCCAGCTGAACCTGAACAAGAAATAGTATGGATTATTCTAAGAAAATTTGACTCTTTGTCATAGTGATAATTTGACCCTTTGTCGTGGTGATAATTCGACAAAGTGAGTGCCATTTGCCCAGTATTCCACTACACAATTAGTTACAACTCCCCTGCTTCGACAAAAAGTGCTTCGAAAAGAGTGTCATTGGTTCAGTGTCATTGGTTCAGTGTCATTGGTTCCGTGTCGGTTCAGTGTCGGTTCAGTATTCGAGAAATCAGCTACAACTCACCAGTGCTTTCCTTTAAAATGTTTCATTTACTCCAGCGAGCCTATAAATCAATGACGTCTATTCAAAGGGTGGTCAAACATACTTGAGGAACCATTCCCTCTTTTCCATCAAATCTAATCTTACACCAACCATCAGGATACTCTGCCATTAAATCCACAACGTCTCCCACCTCTATGGTCAATTCGTCCAGCAATTTTTGGGTATAAGGTCGTTTGACCATACAGCTTCGATGGGTATTGTCCACAATCGACACCAATTTGAGATTGCTGGGCTTCTGGGCCTTTTCGGAAGTTTCACGGGTTTTCAGTGCTAAATTAAACTTCTTGAGAATCATGGGGGAGAAGCCCTGGCTAGAACCTTCGTCTCGGAAATTTCGACTCAAACGGTCCTTGACAAAGTACATGATAGACTGCCTCTTTACGTCTTTTGGTTGGTCGGTGGCTTCTGGTTTCTCGTGCAAAGTCTCTTCACTTTTCCTGAGCATATCGGGATAAGAGGGGACTTGTTTCCGGCCAATACGAGACCTCTTGTAGAGAAAGTACCCTAGAAGAATAACAATGAATAGCGACACAATCGCTATGGGGATTCCAATGGATAGTCCTAGTGTGAGCGAGTTGGAGACCTTCTTCTGGGCAACAAAAGGATCTATTGGCAATGTTGGAGTGGGAGTGGATGAAGTTGAAGACTTGGAAGCGGTTGGAGCGGGAGTATCTGAAGACTTTTCTGTAGGTGAAGATGAAGATGATGAAGATGATGAAGAGGAAGATGAGGAGGAAGTAATCAATTTTGTGTATACACTTGTTAGGGTGGTTAGTTGCATATTTGGAGGAAGCGTCAGACTACTGAGGGTATAAGTAGACGTTCTTGTAAGGACAATGGTGACATCCAGACCAGACATGGCTGCGTAGTTGATACCAGTTGAGGCTAGCCCATTGATATATATTTATATATATGTTTTTTGCACCCATTTGCTGCGAATCTGAAACATATATGAGAACAGTTGTAACAGAGTGAAACATGAGACATCCAGACCCGCTCAAATCGCTGGAACGATGAGCTGGTTCTAGATGTGGTGGACGTGTATCAGACTCGTAGCATGATAGTTCACGAGATTATTGTATGGTGAGACTCGATAAACTAAAGCTATGCGACTCAGCTCTCAAAGTTGTACCAAGACAATCTCAACAATTCCAACACAGGCTTTGAGCTCAGGGATGATTGGCCTTTTAAAACAGTCTCCCAAGTGCCATGGAATTGGTCAACGAATTCATATCAAATCAGATCAGATCAGATCAGATCAGATTATATGAGTAGTGAATGATATGAAGGGTTGAGGTGATTTAAGCCATATGACGAGTGATAGTTGACTATCGTCAAATCGTCACAAAAGAGTACACCGACATTACTCTGGGAGAAGTTGTTATTAACTGGTCTAGTGAAATCCTTCATTACCCCAGAAGCCAATCCTAGGATTATTGGTTAAGGCTGTTGACTTGTAATTATGAAAGTATACCACGATATATACACCTTTGAGGTATGCTACAATTCATCTATCCTTCTAAGGGGCTGTATTATTATAACCGAATGTATTTATTATACTGGCGCTTTATAGCCTATTGTATTATTATAACCATTGTAATTGTATAACCTGTTGTATTTTCTGTGGTGATGGGTTATTGGTTGAAGTGTTTATGGTACTCACATCATATTGATGTGTCACTTGGTATTGCTGCACAACTTTTGCTGTACTGATTGAGATTGGAGCCATTTTACCCTGAGTTACCCTGAGTTTCTATCAATCGCCTCATTGTGATGGCCACAGCCTTGTAATCTTGAGAAAAATTTGGAGGCCATTTAGACCTGTTTAACGGGGCAACACCTCTTCCTCTTCGTCATTAATATTACCCGAGGTCTCACTCCACAATGACTCAAAGTATCTGCCATATAAAAGCAGAGCAATGGTCACTCCCAAGCTGGAACCTAAAAACACATCCATGAAATGGTGTCTGTAATCCTGAGTACGACTCAACCCGATATAGGTAGATAAAAGTAATGGAAGACCACATAACAAGTATTTATATACTGGTTGAGGGGATTTGGGAGCAACAAGCTGGAATTGACCCAAAAGCCAGAGAGTCAAATAAAGACACCCACTGAAACTAATGGACGAGTGTCCGGAAGGAGTCGATCTCATTCCATCCACCAATAATGCCTGGCCCAAAGGGGCGGTACACACGCTAACATCCACCAAAGTGTCGATGGGTGTACCCTTTTTAGGACCACATCTAGCGAGGAAATCGGGCCGAGGACGGCTGATCCAGTTCTTAAAGATATCAGTGATAGTTCCGGACAACACCAACGTAAGGAAAAGGCCCAAAATGGCCACCTGGAGTGAGTGCAACCAGTTTTGCGAGGTTTGACGATGTTTTTTGACCACCGACACCGCCAAGATCACCACACTGGGCACAATGGACGCGATCAAGATGCAATTGACGCCGGTGACACGCTCGTGCTCGGCAAACGGATGAGATATCGACAAGTCATTGATAGCAAACTGGCGGTTGAATGGGTTGGCGTGTTCGGCAATGAAGAAGAAGTAAACGGCAAGAGCAAGTGCAAACGACCAGTCGGGCACGAACCGCAAGAACGCTTTGCTCCGGAGGTACTGGAGCACGGATTGGAACATTACAGAGGCTACCGGTCTAGGTTGGAGGAAATAGTGAGAGAGTGAGAGAGTGAGAGAGTGAGAGAGTGAGGTGGAGCGCGGTGGGGGAGGTGGGACGAGGTGGGGCGAGAGTGAGTGAGAGTGTAGCGAGAGTGAGTGAGAGTGTAGCGAGAGAGTGAGTGGAGTGTAGCGAGAGTGAGTGTGAGTGTAGCGAGAGTGAGTGAGAGTGTAGCGAGAGTGAGTGAGAGTGTAGCGAGAGTGGAACAAGAAAATACCGCAAGTCTCCAGTAAAAGTGAAGAACAGGGAGCTCAGACAGAAATGAGGGAGTTCAGACAGAAATGAGGCAGCTCAGACAGAAACGATGTAGCTCAGACAGAAACGGTGCAGCTCAGACACAAACGATGCAGCTCAAACGCAAATGATGCAGCTCAGACAGACATTTGAGACACCCAACCAAAACCTCGCCCTCCAATCGTGTCCTGTGATCTACAATTTAACTTATTGGGCTAACGGTAGTGTGCCAGAAAATGGTAACACTACCACCCCAGTTAAAATCCTCATTATGTTCGCACACCAGCAACAATTAATGGGGTAGGTGCCCTAGACGCATGATTGGTGGTGCGGCTCGCGTCAGACAACGCTCACGTGCCTGTCGTCCAAACAAATTTTAACGTCGACATTTTTCATTTTCACCACCACCAAAAATGCCAGTCGACCCAGAAAAGTTAGCCAAATTGCAAAAAGCCACCGCCAAGAAGGTCGGAGGATCCAGAGTCAAAGCCAAAAAGACCATCAAGTCCGAACAAGATGACACCAAGTTGATCGAAGCTTTGGGTAAGTTAAAGGCCACCAAAGTCGAAGGTGTTGAAGAAGCCAACTTCTTCAGAGAAGATGGTAAGGTTTTGCACTTCAACAGAGTCGGAGTCCAAGGTGCTGCTGCCCACAACACCTTTGCTTTCACCGGTTACCCTCAAGAGAAGGATGTTACTCAATTGATCCCACAAATCTTGCCTCAATTGGGAGCTGAAAACTTGGAAATCTTGAGAAAGTTGGCTGAACAAATCCAAGCCGGTAGAGCCCCAACCGAATTGAACGCTGGAGATGAAGACATTCCAGATTTGACTGACCAAAAGTTCGACGATGTCGAATAAATTATCACTTAATACATATCAAGCTCGATGAGGTGGTTGTCCATAGTAATAAACGAGGTAGTGTTAGCTGCCACGGAGAATGAGTGTAGTGCGGATGAGTTTTTGATCGTCTCAGAGCAGAAGAAACAGATCTTGTAGTAGCAGAATTGTGAGCATGACCATATTCACAATAGAATTGGATCGACGTGACCAATTGAGTTGATCCAGGTAGAAGATTAGACATCGTAAGCCAAACGTCAGAATGATTAGACATCATAAGTCGAACTTCAGAATGATTTAGAATTCACATCATAAGCCAAACGTCATGATTTAACTCACATCATAAGCCAAACGTCAGAATGCTTTTTACAAGACAAAGAAGTTCAAAGTATAAAATATTAGGGATTATTTCACATTTCACAGTGGGGATTATTTCACGGTGGGGTGGCTCCACGGCTCATCATTTCCTTTAATAGTTTAAAAGTGTCAACTAATTGCTTTATATGATCACTTGCTCCATAAATATTTCACAATGATTAAACTAATTGTCTTTACCATAAAGAGTACATTTTTGAAATTTTCTCAATTTTTCACAATTCGAAAGTCAAGCTCAATGATGTAATTGAGCTACTATATCGACATCACAATATGGAGTCGTCAAATCAGACTCCTCAGTAATCAACACACTAGCAATTAAACGACTTTTTATTTTCCCCAAAACTGGTACCAGTATAGCACCTTTATTTTTCTCATAATTCATTTCAAACCAAAGGAATTGTCGATTGACCAAAAATCGATTGACCAAAAATCGATTGACCAAAAATCGATTGACCAAAAATCGATTGACCAAAAATCGATTGACCAAAAATCGATTGACCAAAAATCGATTGACCAGAGAACGGGATATACCCGGCCGAGCGCCTGCCATTCATGTGCAATCAACTTGTTTCAGTCAAAAAGGCGATTGCTGGGGCTGGGGCTTAGTGGTGGAACAGTCGGAGCAATCGCAACCGCATACCCGTAGAAATGAGCTTGATGGCACTAGAAATTGACAAACCATACGAGTGAGTCAGAGAGAGGAACATAGAGGACCAATTTACGTCGCTACACACTGATCTAGACTGATCTAGACTGACCTAGACTGATTTAGACTGATTTAGACTGTTCTGGACTGGTACAGTACCAGCTAAAAATTCCAACACTCACCTGGGCTGTACCAAGCGAGAGACTACGCAAGCATTAACAAAGCTCCAAATAGGCATTAGAGTTGTACCACAAACCAACAATAGTGAGCCCCGTGTCCTCGGCTTGTGATTACTGTTGCAATTTACGAATTTAGAGAGGTTGACAGTCTTGGCACTGATGTCACGATCTCGGACTTGGAACCCATTGGGCCATAGTGAATATCCGCGGCCACCGTTCCGTCGTCACCGGAGTCCTCACGCCACTCATTGGTGGCCCCTGTAGACCCTGCAATATCCTGCAGACCTCCAAGGGGTTGTTGAGCCTCCGAGGGGTATAAAAGGAGTTGATTGCTCCTGAAAATTAGGCTATATAGGTAGCGATATTGGCTATTGACATCAGTACCATTCAATTGCAAATTTACCACCGAATTAATTATGACACTCTCTAAACACATTGATGCTGAATCGCTTGAGGCCCAGATTCTCAAGAAGAACCGGAAGTCCACGTTGAAGGGACGGGAAGAATACATTTTTGAGTACAACTCCAATGCCGGTGTTCCCAAGTACGAGATTCCTCTCAATTCTTCACCCGGAGAATTGGTGTACAAATACTTGACGGAGGAATTGTCTCTTGATGGAGTTCCTACCCTTAATTTGGCCTCTTTTGTCAACACCGATGTCGATAATGCCTCGTTGAAGTTGATCACCAACAATATTGTTAAGAACTTGGCTGATAACGATGAGTATCCTTCGTTGATTGAGTTTCAACAAAGATGTATCACCATCTTGAGTAACTTGTGGCACGCCCCTAAATTCACCAATGAACATGGTGTGGATGTCCCCAGAGCCGTTGGTACTGCCACCACCGGTCTGTCGGAAGCCATCATGTTGGCGGGTTTGGCTTTCAAAAAAAGATGGCAAGAGAAACAAAAAGCCAAGGGCAAATCTACAGAAAACCCCAACATCATCATGGCCAGTTGTGCCCAGGTAGCTTTAGAAAAATTCGCCAGATACTTTGACGTGGAGAACCGGTTGATTCACATTACTTCCGAATCGGGCCATTTGATCGATACAACCAAGATCGCTGATGCTGTGGATGAAAATACCATTGGGATCTTTGTTATTCTTGGCTCCACTTTCACAGGTGCTTTTGAGCCAGTGGCCGAGATTTCGGATTTGTTGGACAAGGTTGAAAAGGAAAAAGGTGTTGACGTAAGAATTCATGTTGATGGAGCCTCCGGAGGTTTTGTGGCTCCATTTGTATTCCCTGGTTTGAAGTGGGATTTCTCCCTTCCAAGAGTTGATTCTATCAACACGTCAGGTCACAAGTTTGGATTGACCAGTGCTGGTTTGGGTTGGGTCATCTGGAAACATGAAGATTTGTTACCAAAAACCTTGAAATTCTCCCTTGATTATTTGGGAGGTGTTGAAGAAACTTTTGGATTGAATTTCTCCAGACCGGGTTTCCCAGTTATCCACCAATACTACAATTTCTTAACTCTTGGTAGAGAAGGTTACACCAAGATTTTCGAGAGTTGTTTAGCAAACGCTAGATTACTTTCTGATTTCCTTGAACAATCAGGATACTTTGAGGTTCTTTCTGTGATCCATAAGCCAATTGACAAGGCCACCCAAAAGAAATTATATCCCTTGGCTATAGAACATGAAAAGGCAAGAGGTCTTACTTCTCAAGAGTATGAGCCAGGATTACCAGTCGTCTCGTTTAGATTTTCCAAGAAGATCAGAGAGGAATATCCTGAAATTCCTCAAAGTATCTTTGGATTGTTGTTGAGAAACAAGGGATACATCATTCCAAACTACCACTTGCCACCTGATGAGAATGATGTCGAGATCTTGAGAGTGGTTGTACGTGACTGTATCTCATTGAACTTGTTGGACAAATTGATGCAAGAAGTCATCAGATCCGTCGAGTTATTGATCAGCTCTTGTGAAAGTGTTAGAGAAGTTGTGAAGCAGGGTCCTCAACACACCGAAGAGGAAAATTCCAATTACATCTACAAGTTGTTGGTGTCTATTGCCTCTAGTGGACAAGAAGATGTTAAAGAGGTTCAACATAAGGAATTGGATGTTCCAGGTACAGGTCACAGAAAACACAAAAAGTCTTACAGAGGTACTTGTTAAGCTGATAGTGTATATGAAATAAATGAGTAACATATGATGAAGTGTGTAAAATCGGGAAACGGAGATGAATCTCGGAATCAATCCTAATGTAGCAGAAAATAGCGAATGATAATTATAGAGACGTACAGGTTGGGTGAACTATCTGATCTATTTCTTCACAGATATTAGTGTTAAATGACACTCCTATTCTTGGTTGATGGTACAGTACTCGTTTAACGATTCATGGGCCGATTATATAGTCACACTGTATCCCCAATTTGACCATAAAGGACTAGAGTCTATCACCTTGCGAGTTGAACCCAATGAACTCAAACATGTAATGGCGATATACTAGGATGTCAGGAAGGTGACAACTAGTAACACTGATAATCGTCCTACTGGTACAAGAGCTTTTCCTTGTGATGGACTGGTATTATGGCTCTCTCTGATAGCGAGAATCCACTCATTTCTGAGTTCCTTTGTTTTTGATTGTATCCTGCTCATATTTCCCATACTAGATAGCCCATGGTTGCGTCATAACCATCCAACTCCTGGTGGTCGTGGTGACAGGTTCATCCGATGGCTGCAAATTCGCACCCATTTCGTTGTCTGTTTGTGCAATAACTCTAGACTGTCCATAAAAGAGTAAACCAAAAGCAACGGACATTGTATGAGAGAACCTTGTTACAGAGTGGCCATTGTCACTTCTTGTAGCTTCTCTAATAAAAGATTTGGGCTGTGGAGGGTTACCTGATTTGGAATGTATCTCGACACTCTTCCCGAACTGGAACTGGAACTTTCTCAATTCTGCTGTAAACCAACGCCTCCAAGGACGAAAAAATCTGTCAAGGTCGTTTGTAGGGGCACGACAGTGATGGCAAGAGGGTGTTTGCAACCGAATTTTGCACCCAAACTCCAAGCTCAAGTTTGCAAGAGAGCTTGTGTCAGTGGAGAAGATATACCCAGCACTGCTTACTTGCCACCGTCCTAGATTTTAAAAACTCTATTCTGATACCTTGTTGTATATGTTGAGTTCAATGCACAATTATACTTGCCTGACCTTTAGCTTACGTTTCTGTGCACAAGCAAAATCACAACCTATACAACCCTTGTTTTCACCGAAAGTCAAACCTCATCTCTGATTTTCCAGTTTGGCTATCTTTGGTTCAGGCTACTATTTAGCCAATTACTATCTAGCAAGTGAGTAACTTGCCAGGAATTCATTACTTTTAGTATTGTCTTTCTGTTATCAGACTAGTTACAAACACAACCAGTTATTTACAGGTCAATTCCACTTATTGACAGCTGAAACTCCACCAGCTACTATCAGGAAATCGGAGTTTGTCCACTTTATACTTGGCGTCCCCATTGCTAAGGTAGATCAGTAGAATAAGCTTAACCTACCATCCCATCACAGTCTGCTCAGATTTCTCCTAATTAGTACCATCAGTTTCGTACTTTTAGAAACGTTTTATTAGGTTGAAGCACCCTTCTTATCAGTGGCTCACAGAGAGCACAATTCTGGTGATTTCACTTCAGTGTTCTTTGTCTAAGGACCATAATTTGAGGTGTGATGTCTGCTCTTATTGCTCCTGTTGAGGCTGCTTCTGGCTCTAGGACACCTCGTGCTACGAACAAGCGCAAGCGTGCCAGAGCACGGAGATCTGGAAAGACTCGTTGTGTAAATGCTGCTGGAATAAAGGGCAGTGCTTCATCAGCCTCGGCCATGGCTGCAAAATCTGAAACAAATGAGATTGGTGCTGTTGAGTCCTCGAATATCACGGAACAAGCACCTGCTGGAACAGCTGGGCTACCGTCAGGCCATTCCTTGGTAGGCTCGTCTAAGGATGACCTTCTGGCCGAAGAAGATATAACATGGGAATCACTTGAGGCTGTTTTTTGTACCAATGTCAGTTGGGCTGATTGTATTCCCGAAAATGAATGTTTCGCAGCCACTTTTCCAACACTAGAACCGGAACGACCAGATGGGGCTGGTAACTTGGACTTGGGAACTGCGAAAGAGCACTGTGAGAGTACAGGAGAAATGGCTGATACTGTGTTTAATTCTTCCAGATCTCTTATTGTCCCCAAACTTGTCCCAAAAATTCCAGTACCGGAAAAGAACCAAGCCGTTGTGACCGTTGACACCGAAGATCAAGTCTTGTTTGTTCCTTATGTGAATGAAGTAGACGAGTCTGTGGCCACCAATGAGGTTTCTGTAGCTTCATTAACTTCTCCTTCTGCTGAAAATGTTCCTTCTGTGTTGTCTCCAGTTGAAGAGTCTCAATTGAACTGGGAAGCTCTCGAGGATGTTTATTATACCAGCGTAAGCTGGGCCGATTATGACGTATCTAATCTTACAACCCGAAAGTCCTCCGAAGCAGATAATTCAAATGAAGTCATCTCCGAGGATTTGCTTTCTAGAACGATCTTGTCTTCTGCTGAGGACTTTGTTTCTCCTCCACTTCGTAAAGACTTTCTTATTGAGCTTGATCCACTCTTTGGTCGCCCAATGTCCCCGATTCCAGAAGAGGATGAGTATGAATTAGAACAATGTCTTCAGTTAGAAGCAGAGGCCCAAGCTGTGTTGAACGAAAAGAATAAAGTTTTTGAAGAAAAATCCTGTTCTATAGCACTGGCACAAGACAGTAAACCATCTTCGACAGTTTGGGCTTCAATTGAATGTGAACCATTTGAAGTATGGGTGGAAGCAAACTTGACTCTGGAATTTGCAGAGATGCTTAGTACATCTTCATCTCATACTAAAGAACTATTTGAACTGATTCAAGATGATGTTGACAGATATTTCTTTCCTTCATCAGCTGAAATGGTTAGACCCATCTCAAGAATTCTGGTACATTCATATACCGAAAATGTTCCAACCACTGAAATCAAAAGTTACCAATCATCACAAGAAGACTTCAGTAGAACCATGGACGAACTATTCAAAGATGTTTCTGGGGACCAAGAAGTTTCTACTGGCAAACCTCAGCCACCACTTTGCTCAAGAAATTTCACCCTCAGAAGGCTCTTTCATCCTTTCACGATCTTGAAGCTTCGATGGAAACTAAAGATGTGCGATACGAAGACCGAGTTTCTCAACTTGAATACCAACTCGACAATCACTCACCGTATAGCCTCTTAGACGACTCATGATGTTGGTTGGGTTGTGTGAATAATGCTGCGAAATTAATAGCTGAAGTATCTAAATTGTAGGACCATCCAAAAAGAGAAACCATTATAAACTCGGAATTACGATGATCAAGGAAAGGGCCACTGGAGAGTATTTATCGTTCATTGTAGCTTCAAAGTTAATTAAATTCTAGTTGGCTCAAGTGGACTCCGAGCACTATTTGCTTCTCTGATTAACTATATGATTACAGCCCTTTCAAAAAGAGGAGAAAGTTGATTCAAATATAGATTTCTTTAGCCTTTAATGAATATGACCAAAGGGGTATAGAAGGCATATTGATTACGACCTTTCTCAAATTCTCATACTTTATATGGAAAGGCTGTTCAGGAGGCTATAGCCACTGCTAAATAGGTTGGAATGGTGGTTTGGTGACCTACGACTCCTTATTCTGCACGGCGGTAGTATCTGCTGATCCTGATTCAGACGAGCCCATAATTATATAATTACGAGGTACCAATGCTCCCAACTATGATCTGATTATGACTGCGAGATATTCAAGAAAACTTCCCACTGATATTACCACAGGGTGACTTAAGTGGATTTATATGGTACAGATATCCCCAGTTAACTTGTAGCAAAGGTCTTACTAAATAGCTAGCTTGTGTATATTGCATACCTTGTCCGTAGCAAATTGTCACTGGTTTCATTTAGCTTGAACCCTAGATTGTAGACTGAAATGGGGTAAATAGACTGGTTTGACATATGTTAGAGACACTCTATAGTGCTGTTGGATCATGGAGTTCTCACAGGACTTAGAATATTAGTTACCTTTCACAAGTGACATGTACTGTTGTCCCAACACTATTCATACCACTGTTATACCAGCCTGTTATACCAGTCCTGTTTACCAATCCCATCATACCAATCTTGTCACACCAAACTTAAGAGCATCGATTCGGGCTAGCCCCAATTCAACTCTAGTCCTCGTTTCTTCATTTCTACCAATTTAACTCTAGTCCTCGTTTCTTCTCTTATTCTCTTTTTTGCACCCAGAGTGCGAGTTCGGGCATCACAGCAACCCTAAATCGTAAATTTAGGGGCTCATAGATCTACGGCCACTCCACAAATCATCGTCGTAATTATTCCCATTTATGGCAAACCGGTTTTTTTGATCCACTACCACCAAGTATCTCGTTGCAACCATGGTGGTATTCCCCTCCTGGTCATTCGAGGTATCTCCCCCGGATTTTTTGTCCAGAGCAATGAGTGGTGGTAGGACCGCCAAACCCCCACGACGACCCAATTGATTTCGCTTCGTAGTTACCGTCTTATATACTGTTTCTAGCAAGCTATACCAGACTTCAGGATTATCCCTGACGCAATTTTTGGATCGCCTTTACCCCCCCATTTGTGGCTCATAGCAATCTTGTTTTTGAAAATTTGTATAAAACGCGCGGCGCCCCCTCAGCCATCTCCTCCACCGATATTTGCAACTACCATGTCTTCTGTTCAAAGTACTGTTCTGGATATCACCTCCCATAAGATCACTGCCATTGTGTCTCTTGTGTTGTCGGCTTACGGTAACATCAGATACTTGGTGGGCCGTTCTCCCTTCGATAAACATAGCCCTTTCAATGTCACCAATACCCCCTTTTCTTCAAACATTTTGGTTACTTTGACCTACTGGGGATTACTCTACCTCTTGCAAATTGCGTTCGTGGCTCAGATTTTTATCCCTAACATCGAGTCTACCACTCGTTCTGATGCTACCAAACAAGTTGGTAAGCACTTCACCTTGTTCAACATTTTCAGTTTCCTCTGGTCGATTTTGTTTGCTAAAAAACACTTTTTCTGGAGTGAGGTCATTTTGGTGATCAACTTGCTTAACATCTTGGCGTTGTACTTTAACCACAAGACCTTTAGCATCAAGCCAGTGTCCAGTTATGTGTTGATCCATGCCAGTACCGTGGCATTCCCATTGTCTTGGTTGTTATACGCCATTTTCTGGAATGGTGCTGTCTTGCTCCACGTTCACAAGTTTGTGGGTAGAGTGGTTTCCAATGTTTTGATCTGGGACTTTTTGATTGTTCCTGGTTTCTTTTTGGCTATCTTTGATGACTGGGCTGTTGGGTTCAGTTCCAGTATCCTCACCTTCGGTTTGGGTTTGGGCCAATTGTTGGTCAAGGTGTTTGCTTTACAATGGATCTTTGCCTTTGTGATTTCCGCCATTTTATTGGTGTTGTCCTTGGTTGCTGCTTTTGGTGGCCTCAACAGAAGAAACGTTCAACTCACCGACTCCGAACAAGCCCCATTGTTGAACTAATCAGATTGACATTATGTATGGATTTTCGTATACTCTGAGCTAGTTCAGAAATATATTAATTGACAAAGAGAAGATGTAGACTGAACTCGACTATGAATAAAAAATTTCACCAGCAAACTATGGATAAAAACTTCACTATGACATCACTTGGCCCAAGGACCCTATATGAGTAGAAGTATTATCACACTATTATAAGTGCAAGTATTATAACACTCTCTGTACCAATCAACATATCCAATATTCAATTGTATATTTTTATGGTTTAATTGTATATTCAATTGTATATTTTTATGGATCAATTGTTAATTCAAGTATATATTTTTATGGATCAATTGTATATTCAATTAGATATTCCTTATGGATCGATTGTATATTCAATTAGATATTTATTATGGATCAATTGTTAATTCAAGTATATATTTTTATGGATCAATCGTTAATTCAAGTATATATTTATTAGTACAATTGTTAATTCAATTACTTATTATTGTTCAATTGTATATTCATTATATATTTATTATGGTTCAAGTGTATATTTTGTATATTCAGTTATATTCACAAGGTTCATCGAATTCATTCTGCTGTGCCACAGGATGAAGAGCCCGATATCTCTTCTTCATCAGAGGAATGTTCTAAAGCCACCATGCTATAATACCGCGGTAGTAACTATTCATTGGACAATTGGATCATCATTGCTCTTTTTGATATGGGAGTAGAGTCCATCAATCGGACTAAGAATGAAAATTTTAGCACATCGATTGCAGTCTCAGTACTCTTGTCTACCGGTATCGTGATGTGGGCTATTTCTGTAATCTCTATCCTTCTGTACTTGTGTACTTTCCTTCTAGCTTTAGAAAATCAGAGGGGTCTAAATGGCACTTTTGATTCACGTCTGCGTTATTTGCAACCATATCCCCACCGCTGAGAAAACCAACAAGACACCAACCAACAGACACCAACAGACACCAACCACCATGCTGAAGGAGCAGGTTGGAAGCGGGTTGGGAACAGAAAGAGAAGCTTTGGAGAGCCGGTCGAGGTACCAGTGGCACTTCAGATGGGTAATGATTATCGCGATTGGCTTGGCCAAATCATCAACTTCAACAAACCAATCATGAATCATATCAGCCAGGTCACATCAATTACTTCTAGAATACAGGCTTCTTATGGCTGGCTTCATCAATCAACAGTAACCCCATTCACCCTGAGCCAAACTTTCCAGAGTTCTTACCACATCATCACTCGTCCCGTCACTACTCTCCTATCGCTCTATTCACTTCTATCACTATTGAGCCGGCTTCTCCACCACAGTCCCAGCGACTCCCACCATCCTCTTGACCATCTTTTGTCTGGTAATCTCCGGATTCTCTCCCAAGACAACCGAGTTATAGGTCACCAAAGGACTGTGCACCGCCAACGAGGCATAAGTATCACGATGAACGTTGTTCAAGAACTCGGCTCGGGTGGTCTCCGGGTTTCCGAGTCCGATGTACTTTGCCTTCTGTTGATGGTACTGGTTCTGTTCTTTTACTTTATCGGCCATCAGTGGATATTGGCCGGTAGACCTGCATCGCTAATTGGGTTGATGGGCCGTCGGCGTGCACCTACCGTGGGGAAACCTGGTCATTGAGGATGCTTACCTAAACCCAACGTTCCCTACAAATATCCCTTCATTCCCCAAACGTGGAGAAAGTGCTCATTCAAGTGTGGCTTAAGTCAAAGGTGTTGTCTCGGTTGTCATTACTATAGTTACTATCTGTGATCTCGCTACGTCCTACCCGTTTTAACCATTCATTTTCCGCCAAATTCAGCCAAGTTTTCCTCGTATATTTAGATGAATTCCCATAACCAGCCTGGCTCTTCAGATCTGAACGGTGATCCCATTAACTCAGTTAATGGAACTACCAAAATCTCCTATAAACCAAATGTGATGAAACCTTCAGGTTCAGATTTAAATATATCAGATCTCATCTCTGACTCAGATAACTCATCCATCGAAATCTACAAGATGTATCGCCATAAGAACTACTTGCCTCATAATCAAAGAATATCTAACATTGCTTGGAGAATCCAGAATAAAAAGTTGGTCAATAGGAACACTTCTGGTTCTTCTAAACCTCAAACAAAACAAAGATCACATTCTATTTCCAAGCCTACCACATTTAAGAAAGGTGTGTTGAATGATCCAAACTTGGATGAATTTGATTATGTGGCTCATATCCGTAGAATAAGTCAAGAGGAATTCACCCAAGCAGGTGCTGGTAGCAATAAATTGCCAAAGAATCCAAGAGTTAAAACTGAACCTTCAGACTCTCATATACTTGCAAAATCTCATTCTACAACCACAGAACCTACCAATGACTTCCTTTCATCCTATATCACTTCATTAGAATCAACTTTACACAACCCCACTTATCAATCAGAGCTGACCCCTGATTATATGCATAGTTCCATCTCATCGTTATCGAAACTTCCTCCCACAGACTCCAGATCTCCTGCTAGTGTCAATAATACTAAAAAAGTTTTACAATGTATTAACTGTCACACTAAAACAACTCCACTTTGGAGAAAATCCAATAATGGAGATTTGTTGTGTAATGCTTGTGGACTTTTTTACAAATTACATGGGACACTCAGACCACTTAATAACTCCAATAAGTCAGCTTCTGATAAAATCATTCTGAATAATAATGTAAACCTTTTCAATGGTTTAAAAGAAACGTCCCAGGTTCCCAACAATATGAATTTCAACAATGACATGAACTTAAATTCGTTTCTAGATATGACCGGTTCCACTCCAAACACAATGACCAACACAATGACCAATACAATGACCAATACTACTACAAATACAACCAATACCGATATAACATCGCCAACTACATTCACAGTAGGACCCACACACCTACAAAACACAACTGCCAACAATATAGATGAAATCGATAAATTACTAAACATAAACTTGTTTCAATCCGACACATTCCAGATCGGAAACGGTCATCAAGATGTACAATATAAACATCCCAACACCAACCAGACTCATAATAATAACAATCACAACATACAAAATAATAATCATAATAATCATAATAATAATAATGGTCCCACCCAACTCTTTTATGATACGATAGGACCTGCCCCCGAATTAAGTGGAGTCAATGATGAAATCTTGTTGAGCGATCCCATCAACGCCTTTACTCCCACTGGAAGTACTGGAGGAGATGGAAACTGGAACTGGTTGGACTTTAGTCCCACGACAAGTTAGACCCAAAACATGAGCCAGCCCATTATACAGACATTCACTGTTACTCGAAGTTGGCTTATGGACTATAAACACTAGCTCAAATTGTTGACACAAACTTTTGTAACTAGCCCCTTCCAGCTGAATGAACAGTTCCTCCCGATACTTCATCTGTCTTTGATAACTGACACAATTATGTTTTAGGTGGTATGGCAATCGGATAAACAAAGTATCGTATTTGTCAGTTACAGCAATTACAAAAGATGGTACGTTTTGGCTCAGCCGTTGGTTAATGACCTCCGACGTCTTACAAAAGTCTTTGCTCAATACTTATTGGTTTACTAAGTGAATTTGATCACATTATAGAGGGTTTCGGCACAGAAAAATTAGAGCAGCATCTGGGAAGAAAATGGCAAGGCAAGACATCACAAACAGGCCATAATTCATAGAAGTTCAGTGGCTCATTATCTTGGTTTATTAATCGGCCCTCGTTCAGCTTATTAAATTAGATATGGTTCTTGAATAAATTGGTTGTAGAGCTAAAAATGTAGTGGTTCATCAGTTCATTAAATTATTAATAGGGTTAGTTGGATGGTTCTATATTAGAAGAGCCCTCCTGTTTTGGTTCAACTGATCCAACTGGGGTTTCGATATTAGCAGAACTGGGAACACTAGACGTACTGGTACCTGGGGCACCGGGAGTTTCAGGAGTACCTTTTTTCTTTTGTCCGTTATTTTGGAAGTATAATGGACACGTCTTGTTGGTTCTGATATGACCAAAGGCTCCACATAATGTACATCTCCGGTTTCTACTGTTCCCTTTACCAATACCTTTACCACCAACAGCATAAGTTCCATCAGGTAATATGACAGTATTGGAATCGACAATTCTTCCACCAGCAGCAGCTGCAGCATGGATGGAGTCTCGGATAGGTTTTTTGGCTTTGCTTTGTTTTGATCTTTTGATGAAATTGGCCAATTTCTCTTCCAACGCCTTTTTTCTGATTTTATTCAATTCTTTATCATTAGTAGGTAAAATATCCCCCACATCTGCTGTCTTCAAAAGTTCATCTTCAATGGTCTTTCTGCGTCTGATATATGCTTTGATGAGTCGAGGATCAGTCAATGTCTCTACCTTTCTTTGAACAATGCCATTTTCGTCCCTGAACCTTCTGGTGATCTTCAATACATTCTTTTCGTTATTTTGTTTCAAATCTTCTTTCACTTTGGACTTGACGTATTTCTTATGATCAATTGGCTTGTGTTCGTAAATCGATTGAAGATTGAACCCGGGTCCATGATCCACCAATGAACTTCTTTGAGAGTACCAAATCCGTTTGATTTCGGCTTCGTACAATTTTTGCTGATAAGCAGCTGTGGTGTTCTTGGGAACAGTGTCTTTAGAGGGGGCATAAAGTGGTTTGAATCCGTTCTTTTGAGTGGCTCGCAAAAATGAGAACCCTAATCCAATACCTGTAGGATCACCTTCACCATTAAGTTGAAGCATGGTTTTCGTCAGATTGGCATTAACAAAGTTTCTGGTTAAGTTCCAAGGAGTCAATTCTTCATCAATATCGATTTCGGCATCAGGGTCTCTTGGTTTTCTGGTTCTCTCCTTTTCCTTTTTAACCTCTTGATTATTTTCTTCATTCTTGGATTCATTTTCCTTATCTTCAGTCACCTCTTCCTTTTCTTTGTCCTTTTCTTTTTCTTTCTTTTCTTCCTTCTTGGTTTCATCTCCAAATAATGTATTGTTATCCTCCAAGACTTGTTGACCATGTTGCATGGCATCAAGAACAGCACAATCTTCAGGAGAAATCATGGCTCTCACTTCCTCTTCAGCAGGTACGATATCAAGATTTTTGATTTTCCAGAAACCCTGATCATCACCTTGTCTTTGATATTCCATAAATTCCTTTAATCTTTGACGATTTTGCATATCGTTTTGGTCAGGGAAATGGCGGGAAACATCTTTGACAGATACTCTGGCCATTCCGTTGTTGTTCATGACTCTAAACACCACCATTTTAAGTCTATTCTTCGAAGTATTTGTCACCTTTCTCGAGTGAGGAGCAGGAACTTCCATAGCTGGGAAGGTATTACCCACAGCAAACGTATAGTTAATGTTTCTTAAGTAATATTTCTGGTGACTTCCAGCTCCCTGGGACCTAATGAGTAGAAAATCGGTATTTTTACTCTCGTGCTTAAATATCGGAGCTCTCAACATGTTATTGTATAAAGTAGGAACAAAATCTCCAGGCCCAACTTCACCAAAGTTCCAGAAGGGTGAACGGTCCTCTACACCCAACACTTGGGTCTCACCAATTTGGGTTTTGGGTCTTGAAGAATCGTCCTCACGTTCTTTTCTGTAATAATTGATGATTTTGGAGCACATTCCAAAGTTGGAAAATACCATGGGGTACTCTTCAGAATATTCCATGGCCACTAGGTTGGCAGTATCAGCACTGGTTAAGTCGGTGGACTTACTGAATACCTCTTGTAATGATTTGCCTCTATCCTTCTTCTTTTTCCGCTGTCTTAGTTTGGAGAAACTGATTAAAGTGCCCGGTCTCACTAAAAACTTAGGTCTATGGAATGATCTGCATTCTTCTTTGGTCAATCTGACCTTGTAGTATGGAGACTGGAGTCTCAATGCAGGTAAAGAGTGTTCGATATTCAAGTTACTCAATTGACTTCTTATCTTGGTGTTATAGTTCTTTTTCAATGCTTCATATTGATCGTCGTTAGAGAAGTTGAACCGTTGTTCCAAAAGTCTATCTGTAGTAGGAGCAAGGGACCGTGATTGGTCGACCTTTTTCTCGGGCACAAAGAGTAAGTTAGGATCATTCATATCTAACTTTAAAACGTCATTATGGATTTGTCCATTGAATATATTTTCATCATCGTAATCATCGATATCAATTATATCGTTATGTTCCACATTGACCTTTTTGGCTGGGTATTCGGAATCACCGGTGTTAATAATGGCATCATCGTCCCAGTCGGTGGTGGAGAGAATAAGATCCTTGGAGAACTCGGAAAACTTGTCATGAACTGACCAGTCCTTATGAAGGAACGAGATTTGTTTCAAAAATGCTGCTTTGGATGTACCCTTCTCCTCCAAGTTGCGAATAAAGTCCAAGTCTTCTTGGGTAATAGACACAATGCGATCGGAGTCGGGCTGAGGTACGGCTAACTGCTTCTTTGACTTGAAAAGCTTGCGCTGGTCCACGTCAACTTGAAGGGTCAACTTGGTAGGGATCAAGGGCTTGATGTTTTCTTTGGTGGCTATGGGTGGACGAGCATGTCTATAGTATTTGGGAGCAGGGAGGAAGAAGAGGTGGAAATTGAACGGCTTATCGCGTGAGTATCCCGGGTAGTGGTACTTGAAGTTACGAGCGGTTCTGCGTTGTTCCAACTGTTTGACCAACCCAAGAAGTTTCTGACGTTTCGCTGCCTTTTGTTCCTCCAGAACATACTTCCGTTTCTTGGGAGTTTGCGCTGGAGGACCCACATGGTCGTGGTCCTCGTCGAAGATCCCCATGTTCAAATCATTCAATCCATCGTCCATGTATTGATTATCATCCATACTGGTGAAAAGATCGTTGTTGTTGGAGGCGTAATCATCGCCAAACATGTCGTCAAACTTCTGGTCGGCGTCAGCCTGGAGCTGGGCATCGTCGCCCAACAAATCGTCCAAGTTTTGGCCTGATGGTGATGTTTCTTGAGGGAGGTCTTCGTCGGCCAATTCATCGATATCTTCGTAGTCAATGGCATCGTCAGCATGCTGCGTTTTTCTCTCCAGGAAGATGGAGTCGATGACCTGCTCATCCGGAACGTCTGCCTGGAGGAACTGGCTGAATTGTTTCTCCTCCATGGTGTGTTGTTATGAGAGAGTAACACCAAGGTTAAATATACACACCAAAGTTAGCGAAGTGTCTGCCTAAGTATATACACTCCAAGATAGAAAAGGTGGAAGAAAAGGTGGAAGAAAAGGTGGAAGAAAAGGTGGAAGAAAAGGTGGAAGAAAATTGAGCAATGATTGTGAAAAGAGAATCACGATGAGAAGAGAAGACTATGAGAAAAAGCCACTAACCTGAGAAGGGTACACTAGAAGGGTGATTTGATGTGGATAGACTGATGATACTTTGATAGAGTGGCACCAGAAAGAGTGAGAGGTCAATGAATTGTAGTTGAGAGGTGGATGTTGAGATTGTGGTGGGTGATATTCCACGATGCTACACTATGAAGAAGGCATGAGTATTTGTAGCAATACTGGCGAGATCTTCGGAGCAACGAGGTGCTTGGTTTGTGTGGTCTCACTATACCGATCAGGCTTGTAGAAATCACTTTAAATCACTTTAAATCACTTTAAATCACTACTAAAATCACTACTAAAATCACCTTGTTTGAAAGGAGAACTCACGGTATAAGTCAATATTCACACAGAGGAAAATCTTGGTATTTAACCAGTATTCGTATTCGTGGCTAATGGTAGTAATGGTTTTTGGTGGTCTTTTTAATTGGTCTTATTATCTTCTTATTTAACCATTACCACCACTATCAATATGTGCTTTTACTGTGTTGTGTATTCATTCGATACGGATTTTTTAGACCGTTGGAATCGAACTAGGTGCTATAAGCCAATTTGACCCTGGTTCTGGGAAGCTCATGGTTTGTATCTGAGACTGGCCATTTCTTGATGAATCAGGCAATTCACTGATCCTCTGTGTGGGGCCACCTAATTTGAAGTGATGCTGGGTATAGCTGTATTGTTTCTGTTTATGGTAATTTTCATGAGTTCAGTTTCCATTCATAGCTTCTTTTGAGTCCTTTTCTCTCCATATATCTCATGAAATTTGGTTCTCGTATTGCTAGAAATATTGCCAATTTTAATAAAATCAAAACTGGTCAATACAGTAAAAATGAATCTCTACGTACAGTTTCTCTGACTCCCTACCGTTGTATTTTTCTATTTCCGTTCATTATCCAAGTAATTGATGCCAATTGATCAAATTGCATTTTGCAAAAGTTTGGTTTCAAGACATCAATACAATCCCTTTTTGCTACTTCTCTACAATGTATCCAGTGACGAAGGACTCAGTCCTATTTGCGCAACTACAACTTCAACCTGGTTGCACTTGAGACTCGTCGTGATACCCAATTTCAGCTCTCTATGATTTGCCATCATTAAGCCTAGATAGTGGCTAAGTTCTTGTCTAGTAAGTAAATCAAGGTCTAACGTTAACTGTGATCTGTTTCTACTTGATCTTCATGAAGTTGTGGATATAAATTTTGCAATAGATGAATGATTTGATGAATATCTCTTCGAATTTTTCTGTGATTAGATATCTCGCCAGGAGTTAATGAAACTGCCTCGTCTCGGTATTCTATTCAATTTTCGCATCTTGGATTATATTCACTAATTTGAGAGTCAATATAATTTTGACCGTGAAACATTTCTGGACTAAGATGAAATTCTCTAGACTCTGCATGGTCGACTTCTTGATGAACCGGGGACGATTGCTTTGGTTGTGATTTTGGTGTAACTGAGTCATTAAATCTATGGGAGTAAACATGACTTCTGGAGCTGTCCCTTCTGGTGTGCAAAGTACTTTATGTTTTAATTTACTTGTCGTTATTTCCATAATTTAAAAAGATTCTCTTCATAATTTAATTCAAACCTTTTCATACCTGAAAATATACGTTTACTATAATCTAATTAAAATTATCTATTGTTTTATCAAGTTAATCTATTGTTTTATCAAGTAAATCGACTGTATTGTAAACTAATTATTATTCATATCCATGAATGGCATTGCTCGAAAACCAGCACGATAATCGTTAAAACAAAATCACCTTTTTACCAGAAGCGGCGGCTTGTTTCAAAACGAAGTTCTTGATGTCTCCTTCAAGCTTGACCTCTTCAACTTCAGGAGTCTTCAATACTCCCTGTTGGTACAACTTGATGACCTCGTACACAGTGTCGACTCTGGATTGAGGGTCACGCTTGGAGTTGAGGGATAACCAGTAAGGAACCACGGTGATGTTCTTGAGCAATTGGATAACACCATCGATGGTGATGTTTCTGTCACCGGAGGAGGTACCATAACTGACAAGGTATCCATCTTGGTCAAGACTGTGGAACAAGGGAGTCACAGCAGGTCCACCCACACTGTTGAGGGCCAATCTAACCTTTCCATCACCCACAATTTCCTTCAATTTGGCGGGGAAGTCGGCCGATGTCAAGGTGGACTCATCAATGACCTTGGTGGCACCAAGAGCAATGAGTTTGTCCAACTCTTGTTGGGACTTACCGTCTCTAACCACTGAGATGGTGTTGACACCCTTACTCTTGGCGATTTGGGTGATATATTGACTGACTTGAGAAGTTCCAGCATTTTGGATGATCCAGTCACCCTTCTGTAAATCGACGTAATTGTAGAAGATTTGGTAGGCGGAAGTGGGGTTGACGGTCAAAGTGGCAGCTTCAGATACCTTCAATTCTGCGGGGACCTTGATCAAGGGCTCAATCTTGCCATTGGCAGTCTTAGTAGGGTCATCAAGAGTAACCACGGCGTTGGTTCTCCAAGTACCAAATCCAATCAGCGAAGGCACAACTCTATCACCAACAGCGAGAGATTTGACATCAGAACCAACATGGGTGATTTCCAACACTCCCTCGTTACCACCCACAAACGCCTTGGTGTTATCGTCCAATTGGTGCAAGTATGGAGGAGGAGTGTAGCCACCTCTAGCCAGAAGGACATCCGAAGGGTTGACGGGGGCAGCAATGGTCTTGACGATGACCTGATTGGGACCGATTTTGGAGGGATCGATGGCGTAGTGGGTCAGCGACACCGCGCTGAAATCGGTGCTTTGTTTGGAGAAGGCGAAGGCTTGAGAAGAAATAGACATGATGGGATGGTGGCCGACAAAGGGGAGATTGGCGGTTTATATAGGGTGGCTGCAAGGAACCCACAGTGGCGCGCTGAGTAATGCAGACTCCGGAGTTTGCATATTAGTCCGGAGTTATCGTAAGTGGGGGTAAAAACGGTCAATTTTGCATGAAATCGGGTTCGGATCAGAGGTGGGTTGTATCCGACAACCGAACACCTCGCTGGAGCCTATAGGAAGATTTGGCCCTGATGGTGTAGGTAATTATAAGTGATTGATCGGCGATCTCGGTGAATGGTCAAATGCCGGCGCGGCCTCACGTGGCCGGGGTATTGTTGGGGGGTCGTGGGGGTTGGGCAATGAAACGTTTATTGTGGAGGTTCAGCCAGATCCACAAGTGTGGGTGTGGATGAATTGGGGTTAGCCGTTCCATGTTGAAAGGTGTCATTGGTGGTGGCAGTTCGGGTATCAGGTGATCACTGCAACTCGATTAAAGAAACATCGACAACGGTCCATTGTATGGGGGAGAAGATTGAGAGGGTGGGGGAAAGGTGGGAGGTGGGGGAAAGATTGAGAGGGTGGAGGAAAAGGTGGGAGGTGGGGGAGTGGGTTCCCATAACATAAATATCCTCATGGGTATGGTTCCACTATGGCACCGGACTTACCAGCACATGTCTAGGAGTTCTCAATCGGGAAATACCTGGACCAATTGACGTAAGCCAGTCGGAAGTAAATCCGTAAGCCCCATATCACGCGACGGGGGTATTCCGAGAGAGGTACAACGCTCATATCAGAGATACAAATTGAAGACTTTGCTCATAGGTAACCCATCTTGCTTTGGGAGCACTGAGGACTCAGCCTCGACATCCCTCACCTCCTTATTCTCAAGCTATTTTGGGTTAAAGTGGTCAGTAGTACTGGGTCTGCAAATGCACCAACCAAGTCTTCAATCACAATTTCAGTGGGTGGAAAGTAGTGGTGGATTTCTTGACACCACCCAGATCCAGAGACCTACTCAGACACCGACCCAGACCCTGTAATTTGACCTGTCAAGGAATTGTGCCAATCAATGGTTACGAGCATGCGCCTGCACCATCGTACAGAATAGGCAAATGAGCCAAATGGGAGCCAAATGGGTTTGCCAAATGGGGTTAGACTTCTTCCAAGCCTTCCACGGTATCTTGCAGATGGGCTTGTCCCGTTCTTGTATCGCTACGGGCGATTGGCGCTGTGTTGAACCTGTAATTTGTCCGATAAGTGTGAGAACCTGTAGTTAACTGCCACGACTTCCATTAACCGAGTTAGTACTGGTCCCGATTCGATAAAGCCACTGGAACATGTGAGTGAGTTTATGATCCTTAGCTTATCACCACAGTGGCGTCAACGTCTATAGGACCACCCTACGGAGGGTGCAAAAAGAGTTTGAGTGTCCGAATTTTCATTTTTATTAGATCGTCTTGCTTCGGCCAGCGTCCTGATTTGGCAGACGGGATGGCCAGATCGGGACAGAGCACGATACCTCGTCCATATTGGGACTTACCGAGTCTACCTATCTCGAGCTTAGCCTACTTTCCTGTAGAAGCTTATTAGTTGTGCCTGCTGCGACATTTTTGAGCGCACTTTATGTATGTGTACGCAAGTTCCGGACGCACGTGACTGCGGGTCTCCTTTCAAACTGCCTGATCCCAATTTGGTCATTGGAATCTTCCCAGTTGGGTGATGGATCTTTTTGGGGCAAGGTTTTCGAAACAGGGTAAATTCGGAAGTAGGTAAATGTGAGCACCAAATGCGGGCCCCGAACTTTATGGCCCCTCTGTTGACATTCTCAGCCCCATCGACACCACTAGCAGTATAGTCCCAGTGCCTGTATAAGGGTCAATTGTTGCAACTTGGGAAATTTGCAACCTAGCGTAGACCTGCATACACGCCCGCGACATCGCGGCACTCGGCAGTGGTCGTTTTCAGCTAAAAATATCTAATTAATTCCGTCAGCAAATGCTTGTAATTAGCCAAGCTAAGATCCGTCAGGTACCGAAGACTACCGAGGCACAGACATTCGTTCAAGGTTCATTGACATATCATGAACATTGGTAAGTACAAAGAAAAAATGTGCCTATTTTTGGTATAGATCGAAACGTTAAATTAACCGCCTGATGCACTAATATTATTGTGTGATGCACCACAGCAACCCCCAATTAAAGTTTTGCGCATGTGGTTTGCACCCAAGACCTTAAGTTGAAATTGCCTCCAATCTGGGATTGGAGGTTGCGCAGGTAGCAACAGGGATGAAATATGGCGAGATCGAAGACCGCATATATTGCTAGCAAGAGGCTGTGTTGGGCCCGTGAAACATTAACGATGGTTAAATATGGCACAGGCGTTTGAAAATTTGACGAGCATCATCAACCAATTTTTTATGCATGGTGCACCAAATAAAAACTGTTCATGCATAAGTAAACTTCTAAAACCCATACGATAAACGACAAGATTGCTATGGCAGATAACGTTTTAACCAGCAATACATGTGACCGCCAAGGTATCAACAATATCTACCTACTATGTAGATCTACCACATCCAGCAATTGTGGGAGCCCAGGGAGCCGAAACCTGCGCCCCCCCTGTGTACCTGCACACAAAAAATGTCGCTGATCTACGACATATATTACTTACATGTTTGGAAATTCCCTAAAGTAGGTGCATGGTCAAAAAGTTTTTAATAGAAACAGAAGGAGTTAGGTTATGCAATGTAGGTAATTAATAAGCTTTTCAACAGACAAAAAAAAATCAACGGCCAGTCCGTAGTGATAAAGTCTAGCAGCTACAGTCTGATCGATTCGAAAACATGCTTGGAACCCGGTCCGATACCGTCGGTCCCCCTTTATACTCTAATTAATTAGTCTAGTCTAAGATTGCCAATTTCATGTCAACGATCTAACGCATTGTCATCATGACAATGTCGGTTGTCGATGTCTCGCGCCCATGACCATCCCTAAATGTCTCTCCTGCTGAAATCTCTTTCTTTACTTCTCCAGAGACTTGCCGTCTGGGACCGTTCACTACTGCTTAGGCTTCTTCAATCGCTACCTCATCCCTTCACCTCCGCTGGTCTTCGTCATCTTAAACGTCGCTCACTTCCAGCATTACTTCTTCCTTCTGTGTCTGATTGGTGTCTGATTTGTGTCTGTTACTCATTCGTGTCTACAGTACCTGTCACCGATTGTAACACAACTGTTCCTCAAGGTTCACCAACGGTTGCAACAAGTGTCCTTCAACGTATCTGTGAACGTTCAATTCTGTTCGTCACAGTACCGCTTTGCCCCAGCCACTAACGCTAGCCGGTCCCATATTCAACCTCCCCCTTCCCCCCCTCTTCTAGTCCTCATTCGCTATGGGTCTTTTAACAAGATTGAGGGCTGATCGCTCCAGCATACTGTCGTTCAGTCTGTCCAAGTCCGGCTCGTCCGGGTCTGGTCCTAGACCCAAGAGTCGGTTGTCGACCCTTGAAAAACCCGAGCCTGTTCATGCTAAGTCACACGTGTCCAACCTTCTGGTGGCCTCCAGCGACTTTCTGGCCACGGGTTCGGACTCCTCATACACCCTGGGCGAGTCACATACCTTCAATGGTCGTCACGGCGAACGTAAGAACCCTGAAAGGTCACCAAAATCAGCCGCCAATAAGAAATCGTATGACTTTCCCGACCAGGAAGCAAAGCTGCCACTCAAGGAGTTTGATCGTAAATTGCCACATCCTTTCCACCAACAACTCTCCGACGAGTCGTTGCCATTGGCGCCAGTGGCCGTAAATGGACCTGGTGTTGTAAAGGGCTCCGCCCACTCCACCGGTGCTTCTACCATCACCGAGGTGCCTTTGAATACGCTCTCGGATGTGACCGACGACTTCGCCACCACCTCCATCTCCGACGTCCCTTCTAACCGTGTTACCAACACCGGTCCCTCGAGACCGCTCGTGCTGAGTCTTGATCCTGGTGCCAAAGACGACATCTCTCCCCCTGAATCGGCCATTTCTACCGATCCCTCTGAGCTCAATTTCCAACCTACATTTTTTGCATCTGGTCAATATCCATACTACAATTATGGTCAGGACGTCAAACCTGCTCCTCCCGCACCATCACCCCCTAAGCCATCAAATAATGAACTGTACGAGTCCAGTGATTACGAATCCACTGAATCAGAATCAGAATCTTCCGAAGATGGTGATGATAAAAGTACTGCCACCAAACCACTGACTAAGGAGTACTTTGATCAATGGAGACAATACTACTCCAGTCTTGCGGTACAAAGACAACAACAGATGCAACAACAATATATGGCTGCCATGTCCAGACAATCGATGTATGGCTACCCCATGATGCAATATGGTATGCAAGGTATGCCACCTCAAATGAATTATATGCAAATGCAACAAATGCAAATGCTGCAATCGATGAATCCTTATGGCTATCAACAACAACAATTCATGCCTCCTCAGCAACTGTCTCAACAGTCATTGAATCCTTACTTACAAGGCCAACAGCCCGACTGGGCATCCCAATCCCAGCCTGATCTTCTGTTACCTGTACAACAATCGGAGCCAGAACTCGTATATGGCAAATCTCGTGGAAACAGTGACTCCGACGAAGGTTCCAATGAACTTATGTCTGCCTCCAGAAAGTCCACTCTCAAATCTAGCCGTTATCCTTCGGTTCCTCTGTTGGCCCTTAACAAGAAGTCTTCTAGTTCTCAATTGAGAAAGGCCAGTGTTCATGCCAGAATTTCTTCATTGGATCTTAATTTCAAACCCAAAGAGTTTAATTATGATGAAGATGAAGAAACCAAATCCGACTTACAGGACATTGCGGCTGATGCTAATCTTGGTGCAAGATATATTTCCGATTACAACAAGTTTTTGTTTGAGGAAGAAGACAAAGTCGAATCTCCTGAATCGGCTAAGAAGGACTCCAAGGCCAATCAACTCCCTACCCCCAATTCAACCACTGAAAGTTTCGATAGACGTGGGTCTACCGATTCCAATGCATCCTACAATTCTATTGCTAGTGATGCTTCTAGTAAGTTTGTGGTTGGATCTGGAAAGGAAAGAACCGAAAGGCTCAAGGCTCTTAAACAAAAAGAAGGTGATGACAGATCCAGAACTCAAGATGGAAAAGATAAACAAAAGAAAAAGAAAAAGGAAAGATCCAGTTCTCCTCAAAAGAAATCGATTTCTCCCAACCAGAGATCTCAATCACCAGTTGCTAGGAGAGAATTGAAGAAGAGATCATCAACAGCATCATTCCAGGATCCAAGATTATCAATAGTTCCTCCTATGACTCCAAGTATGGGACCTATGGAACCCTTAATGAACTCACCTTATGCCAATCCTATGATGAATTTCAGTACGGAATATTCTCCAAGAAATAATGATAGACACGCCGTGAGCAACCCCAGATTTTCAATGATCGCACCAGGTGTTCATGGTGCCCCTTCTCCTAAGTCACAAGATCCAATCATCAATTCAAAAATTGCCGAGTTCACCAAACTTCGTAAAATCATTGCATCAGGAAATAAGTCTATTGAATATAGATTGAAGTGGGTCAAGATGCTTATGACTGCCACCAACTTCAAACTTTATGCTTATATCAACATCAAGGGTGAACCAATTCCTCCTGAACAAGCTGCTTTCAATAAAACCCTCTTTGTTAAATCATCAGTGACTCATCTTCTTAAGCTTCTTCGTGAATTTGAAAATAAAGACAGACACTTGGAAGTGAAACACGAGGTTTATTTCATTTACGCATGTCTCTTAAAAAGAGACTATCATACTTCATATAACCAAGACTTTGGAATCCCCAAAAATATTCCAGGAGCCATTGAATACTTTGAAAAATGTTTGGAGTTGCATAACACTGATTTCAAGACCATGTACAAGTTAGGAGATATTTACGAATATGAAGTCAATGATCTTGATCGTGCTTTGGATTATTATAAGCAATCAGCCAAGGGTTATAACCGTGCCATTTATAAGATTTCCTTATTATATTTGAACGTTCCCGAAATCCGCAACATCAAATTCTTAAAATACCTTGAAGATTTAAGTAATATTGATCCTCTTGATATTAGATTAGATCCTGAAGATAAAGAAGATTTGGAAGAGGTTATTGGATTGGCATGTTATCAATTAGGAAGGGTTTTTGAAGGGATTTATCCTGGTGATTTAACCAGTGAAGATGAATTTGTTCAACGTGCATTGGAATTGGCCCCTGTTAATTACGCCAAGAGTTTGACATATTACAACAAATCTGCCAAATTGAATTGCTTACTTGCGCAGGTTAAATTAGGACTGATTTACGAATTTGGAGAATTGAACCGTCCTATGAACGCAAGCAAATCCATTCAATGGTATTTACGTGCAGCTTCTTCACCACTTCCATTCAAACGTCACCCAGATGCCATGTTGGGATTAAGTCGTTGGAACGTTGTTGGATCACAAGGAGTATCCAAGCATGTACCTATGCCTAATCCCGACAAGGCGGTGATGTGGTGTGAACGAGCATTCAAAGAATTTGCATCTCCAGATGCTGCTTTTTATATGGGAGAATTAACCGAAATGGGAGTCTGTCCCGGAGACCCCAGTCCATGGTTTACCCGGGCGTATCAAATGGGACACCCGGAAGCGTCAGCAAAGTTGGGCTTTGCTTGATTAATATTTAATGCAAAAAGCGCTACCAGCGTTAGTTAGGCATCGATTAGGATCCGTGATTGACAGATAATTAAAAAAGTTTTACCACAACATTTATTGCCAAATTCCGGTTGCCATTTCTGGACAAAATCAACATATTCCATGGCGATTTGGACCATCTATCAGTCTTTAAACACGGTGGTGGAACTTACTCACTCTGGACAAATCACCCTGAATCTTTAAGAATCAGCGATCCTAATTATTTTTATATTCAATTCATTAATGTACACTAAAGTATTTCAAGTAGTGAAGGTTGTAGATGATTAGAAGTGATGAGATAACGGGACGGAGATTCACACTGTTCCGTACACTTTGGTAAAGGTGTTAAGGGTAAAAAGTATGGTCTTTCTTGGACACTTTTTAGAGACTTTTAGGGCTCTTCTACGTCTCTTTAGGGCGGACAACCATGAACGTATCGATAATAAAGAAGATATAACGATAAAACAGTCCGTTCTTGTTACAAGCACACATACAAGAAACGAATACTTAAGTTCAATAAATTTAATAAATTTAATGGTAAGTTATCCATTCAGAATACGAAGGTTGGCTTGGGTCAACTAAAAGGTTTATGGCTTCAGTCAATTGTGACATTTACGTTGTATCATAGAGAAATGGATGAGATGTGTGAAACTCCTCTTGGTGTGACTCCTCTTGGAACTCTTCTGATTGTGACTGACCAACATTTATACTGGTATGTCCCACGAGCAAAAAGTGGTAATCTCCCATTTGATATTACGTTTTTCTCCCAATCTTTTCCCAATCTTCCCCAATCGTCCCCAATCGTCCCCAATTTTCTCCTGTCAATTCTAATCACTGCCATTTAATCCCTTCCAAACTTAATCTACGCCTAGCCCATCAATTTGCACCCATTTTATCTCAAATTTCCACCAGCTCTCCACCAACCCATACCTCTATACCCCCAACTATACCCCAATATACCCCAATATACCCCAGTTACCATACTTATCAACGCTCAAGCCCTTGGTGGCATCGTTGTACCACAATTTGGTTAAGTCCGATATATCCTATCGCGGTAGGGCCCACTGGCTCTTATCAATTGGTATAAGTAGACGTAGGCAGCCAGAGCTCCCAGTAAATTGGAGAAAGTTGATCTTTCAACAAAAATTGAAAGGGTAAGCAAGAAGGAGACCGTCTAACAAGAGCTCCTTAAAGTTTCTGGTCTTGGAAGTCATATTGATCGGCTCGTTCCTAACCATAAACTGATCGTCTCACACTGAACTTCTGTCTACAATTAGCGAGAAAATCACACCAACTGGTGGACAAGACCCATTCATAGCCAAAGAATTACTCCCAGCTAATCCACTCCTAGCCTACGCTCCTAGCCTACGCTCTGATCGCCATTCGCTAGACTTTGGTTTCCTGGTCTCTCTGTCTATTTTCTCATTATCTCACTGTCCAATTATCTCGCTATCGTCCCGCTTCCTTATCTCACTGTCGCACTGTCTCACTATCGTCTCACTATCGTCTCACTATCTCCATTCCCACCTCTCTATTTTTGGTCCCAACTTTCCACCACCAGCTCAATCGTCGCCACCCCAATCGGCACCACCACCCCAATCGGCACCACCAGTGTATCCCCCTAGCTCATACACACCCGATCAATTCCACTGGTCCATCGCTCCACTGGTCCAACCGTCACCGCTCACTATCTTCACCTCACTGTGAGTCGATCGATCTCTTTACACCCGCTAGCTCTCTTGATCTTTAGTGACTCGGCTACCATCGACTGAATTGGCCACTTCCACCGCCACCGTTTACTGCCACTATTTACTTGCAACCTTCATTTACTGCCACTGACCGCTAACCCGATTATTCCCCATAACCATCTCACAAATCACTCTCCCTACTTGCCACTTCCACTACATCGACCTCTCCTCTTCGCTCGTCCATGTCACAGCCTCCTAGCCGTCGCCAGAGCATCGCCAAACTCACAAGACCTCCCGTCTCCTCCTCCCCACTAGGCACGTCTCCTCGCTCGTTTGTTAAACGCTACGACGACGAGGCGGTATCAATCTCATCGCTGCCGGGTCCTGAACCGGAGGAAAACTTCTCTCAGGGTATCGATAACCCGAAACTTTCCAGCCAGGTCTCCAAACATTTATCCGATTTGAACCTTAGCCACGAAGGTGCAGACATCACTTGGGATATCCACAAGTATAACCAGGACCAGAAACGGCCCAAAAGAGCCAGGAGTTGGTCCAAAGATTGGGACTCTGGCCGTAGAGGATCCACCGCTTCATCATTGAACGTTCCGGGCGGTTTTAGAAGAGCTTTTGTTGTTAATAACTCGTTCAGAACCGTCAAACCCAACCTTTTAACCAAGAATTTCATCGAGTTTCTTAGCATTTATGGCCATTTTGCCGGTGAAGATCTCGAGGACGAAGATAATATAGCTTGTCACTACGAAATCCCCTCCAAATACGACGAAGAATCGTTTCCTTCTGAAGACTCTCGACTCTTGGACTCGGAATATGATCATAGAAACCCTAAGGGTACAGCCAATGATCGTAAGACTTACTTTCTTCTTATTAAAGCATTCATTGGTACGGGGGTACTTTTCCTTCCTAAGTCGTTTTCCAATGGTGGTCTCCTGTTTTCAATCCTCACTTTGATATTCTTTGGGTTTCTCTCCTACTGGTGCTACCTTACATTGATCTATTCGAAAATTGCCGTTAAGGTATCCAGCTTTAGTGAAATAGGATATAAGTTATACGGCAAATGGTTCCAACAACTTATTTTACTTTCCATTGTGATCTCTCAGATTGGTTTCGTATCGGCATATATTGTGTTCACAGCAGAAAACATGAAGGCGTTCATCTCCACTGTTTTTGGCTGGAACTTATCTATTGGTTGGTTGATTACGGGCCAGTTCTTCATCTTATTCCCATTGTCTTTAATTAGAGACATCACAAAATTATCTTTATCTTCGGTGATGGCCAATATCTTCATATTAATTGGATTGGTTACCATTGTTTGTTATTTGTTTACTGAATTATTAGTCACCAATCATGGCACGTTTGGACCTGAAATTGAATTCTTTTTCAACTCTTCAGAATTCTCCTTATTTATTGGAGTGGCTATTTTTGCATTTGAAGGCATTGGACTCATCATCCCTATTCAAGAATCAATGGTTCATCCAAATCACTTCCCTAAAGTTTTGGGTCAAGTGATGTTGACGATCTCAACCGTTTTCATATTCATGGGGACTTTGGGTTATTTAACTTTTGGTAAAGATATCAAAACCGTCATATTATTAAACTTACCTCAAGATGATATCATGGTTATCCTTATTCAATTGTTATACTCGTTTGCCATACTTTTATCAACTCCATTACAATTGTTCCCTGCGATTCGTTTGGTGGAGTCTAAATTGATCAAGAAAACTGGAAAAGATTCCAACTGGATCAAATGGTTAAAGAACCTTTTCAGATTTGCATTTGTGTTGTTGACATCATATATCGCCCTTATTGGGGGCAAAAATTTAGATCGTTTTATTTCGTTTGTGGGGTGCTTTGCGTGTATTCCTTTGGTTTATATGTATCCCCCAATTTTGCATATTAAAAGTTGTTGCAAAGACCACGAAGGGTTGGACAATAAAGTCAGGGCTCAAAGGTATTGGCTCAAAGTATTGGACTATATATTGATAGCCATTGGAGGAATTGCCATGGTCTATACCACGTACGATATTTTGAAGTAAAGATTTTGCCAATACAAAATATCTATATGTGAACAAGCTGGCTACCATTTCCTAATAATTGTTGGTACAACTCCTTGAAGCAAACTTAAAGGTGAAAGTCCATTGGCCATATCAAACAAAATGAATGTGTTGCAGCATTGATCTTAGAGAATTGAAACAACAAAAGTATGGAAGTCATGAAGTCAAAAGCTCAATGGATTATCGTGAGACTCACACATGAAGTATGGTACACATTATGAACTAATAAAGGAATAGTTGAAATTAAAAATGGATAAAAGGTTTCTCAAACCTCCACAGTCTTTTCAATGGTCATATATATACATGTGGCCAAGAGTTGATATCAGAATTGATTCATCTGCTCTTATCTGACTTGTCTTCTTTGCTTTGATCTGTTCTCAAATTTCACCTTGTCTGTATTAACTTATGAGCTTGAGTAAATTGAATATCAAATACGTTTCGCTGAATTGGCGGTATCAGTTCATATTTGGGTTTTATTTAAACAGTTTGACTATATGGTGATGCCTAGAATAAGGTCATTTCGATGTTTTAGAGTGTTGGCCCAGAAATATATACGATACTTATAAATAGATGACTTTGATACTAAATTATATAATTGAATATCTTATTGGATGAATAACAAGTCAACTCAACAGTCCAACTGAGCTGGATCATTTTTTGTAATCTCAAGGATTGAACATTGACATTTTCACTTCGATGCATCTTCCAACCACAATCTACCCCTTCTAACCTGTCTCTGTAACTCCCTCTTGGCATCGTTTAAGCTGCTCTGGACTTCCCTGGAAACCTCGGAGTACTTGGCCTGTGCTTGGAGTCTTTGTTCCGTCAATTGGGGAACATTTTCCTGCTCGATTTTGGCATACTTATCGGTCAAAGCTTCCCAAGTTTGTGGCATGAAATATGACGTAGACACCGATGCAAACGCCAATGGCGTCACGAATCTCAATGGTAACGCTCTGCGGTTCACCAAAATTGATCCTGTCAACGTAGCGGTCAAAATGTAAATTAAGCCTGGCAACACCGGATCTTTGACAATCTTTTTGACTTCATTCTGGATGGTGTGCACTTCGTTGATAAGAGCCGACTTCTGAGTACCAAGCTCGGCCTCTAAAATAGACGCCTTGGAATGAACCCAAATACGACTACGATTAATCCAAGACTCCAAGTATGGTGTGGATCTAATTCCCATTCCTTGGATGAAGGAGATTGGACCATGGGCCGACTCTTGCTCCTTGAGCTCGGCCGAGATCTCCACGTTATAACCGGGCTTGTTGATGACGAGTTCGTCGTCTTCGTAGAATGAACGGGGCATGAAGTTTGTTGCAAGTTAGCCGCCGAGAATTAGTTTTGTATACTGTGGTCGTGTGCGCACCAAAATTCCACTAGTATAATATATTATAACAGTAATAGGCATGGTATGAGTTGAAGTTACGTTAGAAGAGAGTGTCAATTCTGTTAGATAAACTAGATTCAGTGAGTTAATTGGGTCGAAAAAATTTTTAGTGACATTAGTAGTACTAATCATAATTATTACCCTCTTATGACAAGACCTGAAGCCAAGCCATCAGTAAAAGTCACTAACATCGCTTTTGAAACTAACCACCTTCTTCTCTAACCCTTCTAATCTTATCTAATTTGCATTAACTTATATACATACACATATTTAATTAGGACTTCTTCTTTTTACCAAAGAAGCCTCTCTTTTTCTTCTCAGGGGTCAAAGAAGCCTGGGGCCCAATAGACCCCAAAGGTTTGGCGTTAGTATCGACCACGGGCACGGGAACAGAGATGGTGTCGTGATGGTCTCCACTATGATATGTTTTGGGGGTATCATTGCTGTTTGTGGACGAGTTGCTGGAAGCATTGGATTCATTCATGATAGGAGGCTGGAGGAAATTCTGGCTGGAAGAATTGTTCAAAGGAGGAATCACAAGGTTATTGGCGTTACTAGCAGATTTACGTTGGTGCATGATGGGAATATTGTTCATGGATTTGTGCTTTTGTTGATTCACACCTGACATGGGCATACCTCCACGACCTCCCATATCAAAGCCATCCAAATTGCCATTCATTTGCGGGAATGCTGAGCGACGATTGTTTCTCTTGGGGTTATTCTTAAACCGTTGTTCGACTGAAGGATCAATTGGAGCAGCATTATTGAAGCTGGCAGAATTAAATCCACCATTGGGGTCATAGAACGATGAGTGTACTGATCCTGGAACCGATGTTACTCTAGGACGAGGTCCTGCCATGTTAGGTCCAGGCCCAGGCCCAGGCCCCATTCCATTTTGGTATTGTTGGTATCTGTTGACGTTGGAAACTATTGATCCACTTCCACGTAAATTGGGAGGAAATTGTCCCATTGGTAATCCACTGGCTGGTAAGCCATGAGGAGGGTGTTGATCAATTGGAGACTGTTGGTAAGCATTAGGACCAAATTGGGAACCTTGGTGTGGTTGGTGGAATTGTCTTGATCCCATAGGAGGACTCACATAATTCTGAGGGGCTGAAGGATAACCCCCTTGTTCATCAAAATACAGAGAACCCTGTTGAGGTCCTGGACCTCTTTGGAACCCGTTCTGATTGATTGCGGGGTTTGGTCCTTGAGGATATGGTCCAGGATATTGTCCTTCTTCTCCATTATGTCCGTAAAGATTATTTGGAGGTACTTGAGAAGGTCCTTGCTGAGCTTGAGGTGGGTTTTGTGGGGTCTGGGGCACTTGGGCCTGTAACTGAGGACTATCTTTTCCTTGAGGGGTGCTCTTGGATGATGGGGTTTTTGGTCTGGGACTTTCATGGGTGAAAGAATCGCCGTAAACAGCGATGTCAGCCAAATCTTCAAAATTGTCATTCGATTCTCTACCCTTTGAAACTCCATTACGAATCTTAGGTGGACTAATAGATTTGCGTTCTCCATTAGCGATGTTTGGGGTGGTGATAGGTTTCTCCTTAAGACTTTCCAACTCCCTTAGTTTAGAAGAGTGGGTTACTTGAAGGTCATTCAAATTCTTCTGGGCTTCTTTAACTTGATTGGACAACTCCTGAAGGGTAATTTCGTTTTTCACGATGGAATTCTCAAGCTCAATCTTCAATACCTGTTGTTTTTTGATGTTGGAATCATAGGATCTAATTTCCTGGATTTTTGAATCAATATCTCCATTGATAAGCTTCAATTGTTTAAGTTTATCAGATAAATCTCCTTCAACTTTTTGTAACTCGCTAGAATCACGAAGGCTTTGTTTTTCACCAATTCTTTGGAAAAATACCGATTTTCCTTCATTGACTTTGGTATATTGACACAACATGGAGTACAAGTTCTCCAAGTAAGGAGTTCTGACACCATTATCATCACCCAATAAAATTGGTTGCAACAATAACAAATCAATTTGCAAATCATAGCCATTACCAAAATTGTAAAACAAGGGGTTGGAATTAGCAAAGTTGGGGTTGGTTTTACACACTGGAAAACTATCTTGTTGTCCACGTAAAATATTGGCTTCACTTTCACTACCCTTGACCAATTTACAGTCCATTTTCTTGATGATTTTGAAGCATTCGTTGATAATTCCCGAGATCAACGGTTTACACAAGATCTGTTCGGCCAATTGTTGGGGATATTCTGATTCGAAAATAATGGAAAGGGCCCAAAAAGTGATACGAGGCAAAGCCAATTTCCATTGGTACGTCATGTATTCCTTTGTGTTCAATGATTTCAATAAGCTGATAGTACCCTGGGATGCTTCCTGCACTGATTGTAACATTTGGAATGTTTTCTGGAAACTTATACTTTTGGCAAGATCACGATTAGAAGTCAAGGATGTACCGAAATATATTCTGGTTTCGTTGGAAGATCTCAATTCATGATGATACAGGTTGGGACCTGAACGTCTGATGTCACTTTCATTCATAATGGAAGCAATATAAATATTTTTCAACTTAGGAGGGAAACTCATCTGAACAAAAGGTTCCAAATTGATGTAACCTGTACTTTCCACAACAACGATTGAGTTTTCGGTGACATAAGGTACAAGATCGGTACATGTAGTCTGGAAATCTTGAAGAGAAGACGAAGATATAAAGACAATATCATGAGAAGAAGGTGGGACAGATTTCACAGACAGATATATCTGCAGTGGAACCGATTCGGGTCGGGACGTAAGCGTGGAAGACGTGAATGTGATGGGAGTTCCAGGATCAAGCTCAGGATTGACCACAATAGGTTTGGTGAAAACAGAGAATCTCCATGCGTAGAACGCAAGATGAGGTGAATTTCCTATAACAAGCATGATAGCGATAGCGATTTGTATAAAGTTACGTTGCGTTGCGTTGCGTTGCGTTCTGTTGGATGTACTGATTCGATTAACTTGACAATGTGAATAATACCTGGCGTATTGGTGTTGGGTTGTGCTTGTTTAGTTGTGAATATTTTTTTACTGATTTGATGCAATAGAATCCAGATCGATGGTGTGGTTTGATGCAGACAAATGACAAATGTGAACTGGTAGCGAAAGGTGAACTCACGTGGCTGTGTGGCAAACTGGTGAAGATCAACAATAAACACAGCTGGTTAGTGTCTTGGAAACAGACAGACAAAATTTCTGGTGATTGCAATTGCGAGGCAGTGTGCTTATGTCAGCGCGGCCAGGGATGCCCCAAAATTAGCATGGCCGAGCCGAACCGCCGCTGCCGCTACCACGTGATGGCTGGAGAACTACCACTCCATAATCAGTTTACCCGGGGTTGCCGAACAGAACGGGATACCGACCGAAACTAACGTATGGGGATTGCATACTTATTGGGATGTTACATGGCTTAATTGGGAATTTTCGTTCATGCGGTGCAAATGCAAGTTCTCGTAAATAATGCATATTATTCAAAACTACTTTCCTACGGTGAACAAAAGATGAACTCCCTAGCATTATCACGCTTACATTGCCATCCCTCACAATGGGAGAGCAACCAGAATGACGGGCTGGTTTTACCCATCAGCTTAAAATACCCTAAAAATCGGTCCCCCTTAAATAAAACCCAAATTTAAACTTTATCCAAATCCTAATACTATCCAAGCACAATGGTGATACCGTCCCTTCCTCCCTCCTCGCCAATGAAGGCTGCTGCTCAGTGCATTCTTGCGGAGCTTGATGATCCATGTACACCCAGTTTCCCAATCGAGAAATAGCGTACGTGTTCATGTGGAATTGTTCTCTGAAACATCCTTGACGTCACGATTTGGGTATACACATTGCATTCCAACTGAGTATCCTTCAACCTGAATCACTAAGGTCCAACAGACGTAATTCTGCACTAAGCAACTCTTCCGTACGCGCGGGTTCTTTATTCTCTACCCTTCGTATTGGTGCCTGTTCTGATACATTTTTTCTCTTTTTCCCTGGTTCTTTGCCGTTGGTGGTCTTTCTCCATTCTTGAAACCATGCGGGTGTAATGTTATTTGTAAATGGAACAAAGCTCTTCTGCAGCCTTCTCAAATAGACGTCTCGATCATACTTCAAGAAAAAGAATTCTGGAACCGCTCGAGAGGTTCGGGACGATTTCTTCACCGACTCAACTATAAATGCAAAAATGAATGTAAACCATTTATCAATAAAGTCGCGGTGAAAGATGGAGTCTTCGGTTGAAGGTTCGCCAAAGTCTAACTTGTCATTGATATCAATTTTATTCACACTTTCAAGCTTGAAATCTTCGTTTCTCTTCCCATAGACCAATTTATCACCTCCTGCGAGATAACATTGAAGCACGGCTTTCCGTAAATTCGCTCTTTGGACCCTTCCCCATGCCTTGAGCTCAATATAATTTTTCAAAATAGAGTATTGGTCAAACTGATCGAAATCATCATCCTCTACAGCATCCACTTCACAAGACGTCAACACTGAATACTTCTTTTGGACTTTGCTCTCGTGGGTGACAAAATCATGCCTCACCATAGAGTTATACCTGGAGCTATTGTCAGTTGCTGGAACCGAGCTTCCTGTAGCGTGGGACTCGAAATTGTACCCACACATCACGGGTGGAGTAACCGGTTGATTATCGTTCTGTTCAGACTCAATAAATATCTGGCCATCATAATACACAACCGTAAGCCGGAATCTCTTCTTGGAAAAAGGTATCAAGATCAACTCTAAAACACTTCTTCGTGATATTATCACATCCACATCCAATTTCTTCTGGTGTATAGATTCCCATTCTCTGGTAGCAAGTAACTTACTGGCCTGTATGGCTGGAGTCGTTCTATTTGCATGCTTGGAGTAGTTATGAAACCCTTGATACCCAACAGATAGGTCCACGCCTGTTTCGATGTGTTTGGAGATCATCTGGGCCCCATCTCTTGAGTTACTAATTCTTAGTTCATTGTTTCTGGAGTAATAAAATTGTTCATATGGAGAGGATTTCTCACTCTCGAACGTTGTGAAAAGTTTGAAAAGTTCTGGAGTTGTAAGAGCCTCGCCAGGAATGGTTCTGTTGCGGATGAAGTCGTATGGATTACTCATTGCAATGAGTGAAGGCTGTGCAAGGTGTAATTACCTGTTGGAGGGGGCGGTCGCTGCACGACTGGCCACAACGGTTTTCCTACTTAAAAAATAACCGAGAAACGCCGCACCGAAGATCGTAAATACGATTGATGCCAGTTTAACTTAATCCATAGCATGAGTGCTGCTTGCTGAAGTTGTCAGGTGGGGCATATTCAGACTCTAACCACTGGGAATAAATCTTCAGCTTTCAATTGAGATGCCACCACTTCCTAAATTGGCTCGTAAAAATTATGAAAAACGAATAAAGTTTAGTCTGATTTAAATAGGAGCAACATGAAATAAACCCGATCTGCTAATATTAACAACCACTAATGTTGTAATCACTGTACCCAGTCAATTAACTAATCCTGAATATTACTGCTTGCTCACTATGGTTAGCAATTTCAAGCAGCAAGGATAGTTTCAATGATGATTATTCTGGCAATGGTGCTTATGTATCTGTGATAATTATCCATGTCAAAAAGGCTTATTGATGTCAAAAAGGCTTATCCATGCCAAAAAGGCTTCTCCATAAGAATATTCCCACTGCTTCAATTACGTACTGCTTCTTTAGGATTAATGACGTCGGGTTTAATTATACACGGAAGGAATCTGCGTGCTCTTTCTTCGAAGTCCCTTGATCTGTATTACCTGTCTCATTGTGGATCAATTGATTTAATGTAGAATCTCCTAGGTATTGCTCCAGGTGATGTGAATCGTATTTCTGCGCTTCCAGAGCTATTTCTTCATTTAGTTGTACTCGAATCCTGTCATATACTATCGAAATATCGCCTCTTCTCTCTCTCATCTGGTCCCTCAAAAAGCTGACCCTCAAAAAGCTGAAAAAATAAGAGCCTCAATTCATCATTTTACCTCTTTAACCTCACCAGTCTGTGATTCAAATACCGTTAGATCGCTTCCGAAACTACTCTAATTAGGGCTAGTGGTGTCGCGGCCCTGCCGTCACGTGACGCGTACTATATTAATTCAGCCAGCACCAAAAATTTTCCACCACCCTCCATTCCAAGGCGTCGCCTTTCACCGTTGATCGGCTTGATGCCTTGGTCCTCCTCAGTCAGGCCGTGTCTTAGACTCGGGCGCTGTTGAGGGTCTGATGGAGTGCAGATCAACTCTAGGGTGTATCTCCGTTTGATGAGAAAACGAGGACTCTTTCGGTCATAATCCCTTGCACAGCTGTAGAGCTAGAAGTATGAATTGGTGTGTTTCACTGACTGTGTTTCATTTGAACTTTTTCACTATTGAAGTGAAAGACTTGTACTAGAATCAACTCTAGAACCATCGGCCTGGCTCCTCTTGACCCGTAGTGTATCGTTTAATGGCATTTACGGGCTCTGTAACGAATTGGCATATCTCTAGTAGACACATTCAGCTGGCGGTGAAACATTCAGCTGGCGGTGAAACATTCAGCTGGCAGTGAAACATTCAGCTGGTCAGTGAAACATTCAGCTGGCAGTGAAACATTCAGCTGGAACTCTCAGATGGTCAGTCCAGTCTATGACCCAATGACAAACGTCAAATCATGGACCTCATTGGTGGCAGCGTTTAACCCGTCAAAGCATGGACTTCAATTCAATGGTAGCGTGTTTAACACGTTGAAGCTCTTCTCATACGGAGCCACCAGTAATGTCAATGTCCTTTCAAACTCTCTTCTATTGACCTCTCGTGACCTTCTATCGCTCAGATAACTCACTTAGTTGGTATGATCGATCTCGCAGTTTATTCTCATATCAGTCAACCATAAATCAAGTTGTAGTTCGTTGCACTTTTTCTTAATCAACTCAATCACTAGTCATCGCTAACTGACTCGCCAGTCATCACTAATCAACGTTAACTATATCATTGGTCTCACTGTCTCACTGTCTCACTGTCTCACTGTCTCACTAGTTAACATCATCACCGTCGATAAATCAATTCCTATTCGCGTCTATGAGGGGTCAGCTCATCCTTATCGAAGGCCTTGATCGGTCTGGAAAGTCCACTCAAGCAGATCTCCTCACCCAACACCTTGCCAAATCCCATCCTGCTCTCCTCCACAAGTTTCCCGATCGTTCTACCCCCATTGGGACCCTCATCAACAAGTACCTTACCGACGCGTCTTTCCAGCTCGATGACCACGCTGCCCATCTACTCTTTTCGGCCAATCGCTGGGAACTCCAGAACGAGATTCTTCATGCCCTCAATGATGGCAAATTCGTGGTGTTAGACAGATACATTTACTCGGGTATTGCCTATTCGCTTGCGAAAACAATAGGTAAGAAGTCGAGTGACGAGTTGGGAGATGCCAACTGGCTCTATTCTCCTGATAAGGGACTCCCCAAGCCGGATATCACCCTCTTCTTGAGTCTCTCTATTGAAGAGTTGGGTAAGAGAAAGGGCTGGGGTGAAGAACGGTACGAATTGGAGGATTTCCAAAGAGCAGTGAAATCGTGCTTCCTAAAAGTATTGGATCCTTCTAAGGACAGTACCGTCCATTTGGTGGATGTAGAGGGTAAGACTATTGATGAGGTGGAGAAAGTGATTTGGGACGTCGTGGTACAAGCTGGAGGACATGAATTGACCGAGAAAGAGATCAAGAAACTAGAATAAGGAGTAGTGACCCTTAGCCAAGATACCTATCAGTATTATAGAACCAATGGTATCCAGATAATCACAAGAGAAAGGTAGATTATATGGAATCTTTAAAATTCATTTACAGTCCAAACAATGTGATAATAAAACACTCTACAGAAGAGGATCTAGACTTTAACGAACGTGTGTTCCTGAATATGACCAGAGGCGCTGTCATGTCTTTAACTCTAAAATTTCTTCGATTCGTTTCTATTCACATCAACAAGGCATGTTAGCCAACTTCAATGATTCTTAGTAAATAAAGGCAATATTCTACCCTTTCATATTGAATCGTATGATATCTTTATTTAGCACCTTGAAAATAAGAATACGATTCAGCTCTCTCGTGAAACATCTTAATTTTTTAACTGATTCATTGGTCCAGGTCTCATGATCTGTTGTTTAACCCATAACATAAAATTCCATTTCTTCCTATCTAACCCTTTCTCCAACTCTCTATGCTACCCATTTGTTCTAGTCTAGCTTGTCCAAATAAGCCAATCGATCCAACACCTTCTCCTTCAGGATTTCCTGAAGCTCGCCTCCTAAGTACACCTCGTCCAATATGGCATACAACTTGTAGAAGTTAAACACCAAGTCCAACTCACACACATTGTTGAAGTAGGTATCCAAGATCTCCACAAAGAAGTGAAGACTCTCAAGATAGCTGAGCTCACTATCAACAGTGTCTATAGCCAGTATGAAGTAGAGTCCCGCGTACCTCCGATACACCAACTTGAGTTGTTGGTACTCCACAAAGTTCGACTGGTGTTTAGTATCTCGCGACGCTATAAGGCGGTGGATTTCCTGGATATACCGTTGTTGCTCCTGTTTGGAGTAGTTGGTGTTGAACCATTTGATGAGTCTGGTTTTGCCCTGGCGGTTGAGGACAAGAATGAAGTGAAGCGCCATGGTAATGGGTATGACAACGACGTGGAATGGATCTATAGTTTAGTGAGATCTAGTCAGTATGTCTAGTCTGGTGAGGTCTAGTCTGGTGAAGTCTACTTTGGTGTAGTCGAATGGAGGCAGTATTTCCAACTAGTGGATTATTGTGTGGTAATTATTCGTCACTGGTGTAGTGGCCACGTCTCTTGAGCGGTTTGTTTGTAGTGATCAATTGACAATCGTGGCCAATCAATTATGACTTGAACAAGTGTTTCGTGAGAATGAACCGAATCACTGAACTATAAGACTCAAACTAGATGGTGACTTAGGCGATGACAAAGTTAATGTCTTAAATGATGGCTTGGCCGCTTTGGTTATTGGCTCACTGATGGCTCACTGATGGCTCACTGATAGCTCAACTGTCAGTACTGTTGGAAAGATCGGGATTTTGTAAAATCGCGTATTTGGCAACCAAAACTACTGATCATCTATCACTCCTCACCGATATCAAAGACGGTTGAAGGCCGTAAACGATTCAACAACCAAGTCCCCAATCCTGACTATTATGAGTGTTTACGAAATACGAGAAGGAATCATCTTCCTAGTGGAACTCACTCCTGCCATCCTCACTCCTCAAAAGGATCTACAAGGAAAAACCATCTTGTTTGAGATCCTCTCCTCCATTAATGACCTCATGGCCGAGCTTGTCATCACCATGAAGAGCACGGGGGTGGGGATCTACTTTTACAATTGTGATGGAGCTCCAGTAGGACCATTGTCACTGATGAAAGTAGATGGGTTTCAGAAGCTCTTTCGTTTGAACCAATTGAATCTTACCAATATGAAGATCCTTAATGATTTGATCACCGATGATGTAGAAGGGGTGAAGCTGCTTCAAGATGTCTTTAAACCTTCGGATCCGTCTCAGACTTCTTCTACACTTGCCAGTGTGTTAACCAAAACTCTTGACGAGTTTATGAATAAAACCTATTTCAATCGTCGAAAACTCATTTGGCTCACGTCTAACGATAAACCTTATACCAAGAGCTCAACCAAGGAGAGTCTTTGGAGAATAGTTAATGATTATTACAATTATGGATATTTCATACTTCCGATGTTTTTGGGTGATAATTTCGATGTATCAGCATATCGTGATTTATTCATCAACACTAATTTCTTGACTTCTAATACTCAAGCTACCCCCAGTTCTACTCAGGTTAAAGACCAGAAGGGTCTAAGTGTTACAGGAAGAGGTTTCCGATCTCAATCTAAAGTGTTTAACACCACTGTAATAAGCCAAATTCGTACGAATATCTATCGGGTTAAAGAAGTAAGAAGAATGCAATTTGCTTGTGATTTGATCTTAAGTGATGGTCCTAATGGAGCTGGTCTCGGATGCACTATCAAGGGTTACACATTATATTCTGAAGAAAAAATCAAAAAGGATCTCATGTTGTACACCGGAGAAGAGACTCTTAAGAGAGTCTTTACCGAATCTAAGGTGACCGCTGATGGCCAAGATCAGATCGACGAAAACAATCTTCGAAAAGGATACGTTGTGGGTGATGAAATATTTTACTTGAATCAAGAACAACAAGATTTCATAAAAAGTTACGTTTTCGATCATGAACCAGATGGGGAGACGAAAAAAGAATTCGATGAGTTGGATGATGATGATAATGAAGTTGACAATGATCCTACTTCAAGTATTTCCAAGCCACCATACTTGAAGCTATTGGGTTTCAGATCTATAACGGCCATTCAACCAGCATATAACTCATCACCGCCAGTATTTGTAACTCCTGACTTAACCAATGGAATTAAATCAGCAAATTTGGGAGGTTATAATAACTCTTTTGGAACTTTTTCTTCCCTTTATCAGTCATGTGTTAAACTTTCTAAAATGGCTATCTTATTTGGATGCACCAAAAGAAATTCCAAGCCTTCATTATATGCTCTTTATCCTACCAGAACCACAAATTCAAGCAGACTTGTTCCTGATCAAACTGAATTACCAGAAGGATTTTTATTGATCCGATTACCATGGTTAGAAGATTTGAGGTCACTACCAAATTACTATCTTAACAAAAATGATGAAATTTCATCCCTAGAAGCCCCTGCTTCACTTATTAATGCCTATAAAGAACTTCTCAGTCAGTTTTTTTATAAGCATTATGACCCTCGAGAATTCAACAATCCGTCATTAAACTATTTTTACAAGGTCATTAAGTATGATCTTCTTCAGATTCAACTTCCTGACAACGAAAAAACGATTGAAAAAAATGATATTACAAGTTTGAAGTTGGAGCAAGTAAGAAAATTTTTGAAAGAAGGTAGTAAAGATGAATTAATTAACAAGATTGATGAAATCTTGAAGGATTTAGAAGAAAAGATGCCCAAAAAGGAAGTCGCTGAACCTGTTAATAAGAAACAAAAAACTGAAGCGCCAGAACTAGACGAAGCTGCAGTACTAACTGCTTGGAAAAATGATCAGTGGGGACATTTTACTGTGGTACAATTGAGAGGTTTCCAAAGGAAATACAAGAATGACATCAGGGGGGCGACCAAGAAGGCCGATCTTATTGAGAATATCAAAACATATTTGAATACTCGGGTAAAAGAAGAATAAAATAATTATTAAAATGACCGAGATAATTAATTAATAAAACAATATATAACCGTAATGGAATTGAATTGAATGGTATGTTCAATATTCTGCTAATTTTTCTAATAAAGTAAAAAAGAATAAGTCGGTCGAGTCAATTGTGTTAATCAATCATTTAAGCTAACAGTACTATGTCGGCTATTCTGGATCCTAGTAGACTGGTCACTTAAAATCTTCTAGGTGTCCTTTTTTGCAGTCAGTTTGTTTGATTTATCTACAGGCTTTATGTCAGTTATCTAATGATAACCTTGCAGAGGGGAATTAGAAGTTGAAGACTATCATAGAAAAAAAATGGAACCATGCTGCACCTAAAAAACACGTTCTAAGATATTTATTCTTTGATAATAAGTGACGTGTACCTTCTTTGACCCTTTTGGGTGCATCTATGATACCAAAGAAGCATTTTCTGGCCTAAATTCGGGACCATGTCGCTTTTATCATCGTTAGTAAATCTAAATGTTTAGTTTGCATATAGAAACCTCTTGGTGGCCAAGCTGGCTAAGGCGCGAGACTGTAATGATAACTCAGAGTAATCTTGAGATCGGGTGTTCGACTCACCCCCAGGAGATTTCTTTTTATACTTTTTGAAAAGCCAGTTATAACCATTTTACGGATTATGTCTTGAAGGAGACTTTGCGATCTACACTTAAATGGACAATTCAAAATGTTTTGAAAGTCAGGAAAATCGATGACACGCAGAATTTCTCCGGATTACGGACCAAGCCACATGTAATCTTCCAACTATTAACTGTACGATGAAAAGGAACTGTATTTGGATGCGATAATAATTGATTGGAAGTGGGAAGAGTTGTCTCTTTTTTTTGGCTTTAAAAACTACACTTGTATCCAAGGAATCATTTTTGGCGAACTAGCTGAATTAACCTCCAATTTTTATTTTACGGAGCACTTATATTGCAAGTATACGGTTTGTTCCCACTATTTTTCTTTTTCTGTTGCTCTTCTATTTGTGGGCCATCCAGCCTGTGACGCAAGGGGTACTTCTTTTGATTTGCTTATTTGTAATGGCCAGTCGGACCGGTAAATTTTGCAACTTTTGTGCAACAATAGTGAGCAAATATTGAGGAGCCGAAGACACTTTTCAATTAATAAGACGAGGCTTGAGTGGTTTTCGGGGTTGAATTACATCATAGATATAGCCCTATTCGGCAATGTGGATCTCATTTTAAACCAGATATTACATCATAGTAATCCTTATCTACATTGTTGATCTAATTTTTAATAAATTAAAACATCGGTGCTCTATTAATACCCATTTGAAATTCAGAACGGATGAGTGTGTGTTCCGTCTATTGTTGGATGCGTTGACACATTTCTTTGTTTGACCTACCCCTTGGTTTACTATTCAGCCTTCAAACATGTGTTAGTGGCCATGATTGTGGTGGAAGCACGCCAAGATATACCAATGTAGTTGTTTACACGAAAGGTACAAGAGAGAATTCCGGGGTTTTATTGTAACTTTTGTGTGAGCAAAGGTTACCCGTGGTGTCATTGAACAACAAGGGTTTGGATTTGGTATGAGGAGAAGTAGTGAAACAAGAGATATGGAGAATAGTGAGAGAAATGCTGGAAACCTGTGAGATTTTAGTGAGAATTAACTAAAGTAAGCGAGATTTAGAGGAGTTATTGGAATTAGTGAGATATATCAAGACATCGAGAAACTACGACTTGTTGACTACACGGTTTCTGGGTTTTAGCTTTGGTCAAGGTCCGAGAGAAGCGAACAGAAGTAAACTTTACTGTGCTTGACCCTATGGAGATAAGACGTTCGTCTATCGGTTGTAGAAGAAGCGTTATCGTGAATGGAAAGTAGTCTGACACGAGGATTGAAGCCGATTTTTCTTGTTGCAATTTGTTGTAGCAGTAGTTCAGAGGAGGGGTTCCAAGTTGTTTAAGTGAGTACAAGGAGACCATCTTGGCAAGAAACTTGGCAAGGGCCTTGGCAGTTCAATGGTTAGGAGTGTATAAATAAATTTGCACCCATTACGAGCAACAAAAAATATTCTCAAGCCTATCGGAACACATCTACACTTGGAATTTACTTGGTACTATGAGAAATTCACACCCTTCACATCTACGGGCATTTCAGGTGAAGAAGTAGCAAGATTCTTTCCGGCTGTGTAGGTCAAGGGGACCTTTATATCCGCTAAACTCCCCGTAAGCCCTATTATCGACGAAACCTTATTGTAGCAGCTAAGCCGTTTTCAAAGTCACCACTACACTTCCCACTGAAAACACCCACCGCAAACTCCGACTAAGTACATAGGAGATAGGTCTCAATACTGCATGGTTGTGCCGCATAAATAACGATGAGATGGCCGACCGCCGATATGTCCGGCGACCTCGTCTTAGTAATTCTTAGCCAAGCAGCCTGTAACCAATGAACAGCACCAAGCCGGAACAATTACTCAGCCGGAAAGTAGCCGTAGCAAAAATACCTCCCAAAAAGCCTCGTTAACCAATCGGTCCGATGATGTAACAGTGAGAAGCGAAAAACAACCAAATAAAAAAAAAAAAAAAAAGGAGCAAGAAAGAAGCCTCAAATGACTTAGCAATGCTCACTTAAGCCCTTCCCATATGAGCTCGCCGATCTGACGTTTCAGCTGGGGTCACTGGTTTGAAATCAGCGATTTTTCATTGGCGAGCCGCATGCAGGAGACGTGCGACGTCCTAAGATCTGCATGGGCGTACGTCGTACGTATGATCGACTATTAGAGGTATATTTAAGAAGCCAATTGCCAGTAAAAATGTTTGATAGTGACAGGCTCTTTAAAGTATGTGTGGGAACATGAATTGGTGTGTCCACGCTGTTAGCGGGGTAGTTTTTTCTGGGGAAAAGCGTGTCACGCGATGGGATCAAAATGGTCATCCCAATTAAGTAATGCACCCAATTATGGTTTTAGTACTAACACTATATAGTCAACCAGAACTCCGCTATCTTTGGATATTGGCAATAATTTAGCAATATTTTGATCTTAAAGATTGTTCACTCAAAATTTATCATTGTCATCACTTTAGCCCATGTCAGAACCTCCTCCCGATTATTCTTCAGCATCACTTCCCGGGTATGTTGCCCCCAATGAACCACTTCCCACGTATCAACCATCTCATGAGTTCTTTGGTGTCAGTCTCCTTAAAACAGAATTCTCAACTCCCTTTCACTACAACTCCAGCGATCGGAAATGGAAGCCGGTGATAGTGGAACTCAATTCTACCCAGCTCAATATTTATACCATCAAAGATAAGAAGATACTGGATCTCATTGCATGTGTTTATGACCACTTAAACTCACTTAGTGACCTTACCAATGAAGTTAACCAAGACCATCCTGATGACTCGTCTAGTATCTCGTTAGATATAGGAGGCGACGCGTACGGTAACGATAACAACGTACGAGAGTCCCGTATTTCCGGGTTTGGCAAACTTCGAATGAAACACAAAAAATACCGTGCTTCTAAAACCTTACAAGATATCGCCAAGTATTATCATGTTCTTCAACAGAATCGGTTCCTTTTTGAGCCCACCAATTCCCCTCAGTTGTTTAGAGAATTCAAGTCCAAAAACGCGGGGGAAAAAATCCATACATTTACCCTTTGCAACCTTCAGGTAGGAGAAGCCCCATCACTAAATCAAATCATTAGTGCCAAGTACAGAGAAGATAAAGAATGTGCCAATGCTGCCACATTGGTTAAATATAAAAATACGTTACGGTTAAGAATCGAATATAAACAAATTTTACTTCAGTTCTGGTCGTTCCATGCCATGGCCCACTGGTTTAGGGCGTTGACGGTGGGGCGAGATTTGAGTGACCCATTGGAGGCCCGGCTGGTGCTGAAACTAAAAAGTATTCCATCAAGAGCCAGCAGCAGAAACAATGCTCTTTTGGTAGCAACGGCTGCTGCTGCCAGTTATCACCAAGACCCCTATGACTTCACTCCTAACGAGGAATTGGTGCACTATGACAAGCCGCGGGCGGCATCCACCATATCTATAGCATCTTCGGATTCAGACTCGTTATTTGATAGAACCAGCACTTCCAGCTCACTCTGTGATTCTGTGCCTCCTCCTTCTACCGTCACCATTCAAGGATTCAAGTTTATTTCCTATGATAATTATCATACCCCGGTGGAAAAACAGTACATTTCCAATTGCATTCCCGATTTAAATTCCTACGACACTTGGATTGGCAAGAGCCTTACGTTGAGTAATTTTGAGCATTTTGTGGATCGTCCCAAGGGTAAACCTGCTCCTACAACCCAAAGTGACATGCTTATTGCATATCCATCGTTATTGGGACACGTAAACTCATTCGAGAAACACGGTGGAGGGAACGGGGGACGGTGCCGCAATTTTCTCATTCATTCCAAGGGCTTGGTGAGTTTGGGAGACCAATAGGTACTAGTTTACTTAGATTAACATTATAAATAGAATAATGAGATTAATGGTTTGCACTGGTAGGATTATAGACGGGGTACCAATCGAAATGGCCAAGGTTCCAAGAGTAATTTGGTAGGTCCAAGAATTGCTCCCAAGCATTTCAAGAACCACTTCTAACCAAGATATTGTGTCTCATAAGTATTGAAGACCAAGATTATTCCACATGTGGGGTAAGGCAATCAGCTATAGGGGCTTAGCTTGGGACTCGGAGTCGCTCTTTACGACTCCACAAACACAGCGATATCATCGCAACTTTACGAGACAATATCGCCACCGTGTAAGGTCAGATGTGGAGACAAATATAATATAATAATAAGAAGGTAGAGCTTTTTGGCTAATTATTTGCAGACCTATAACTGAGGTCTTAAGCTTCGCGGTTTAATAAGTGAACCTTTTAAGGTCTAATCCGCAAACGCTTCAAGTTCACGAGTCCATAGACCACCGATAATGACTACTTTAATTGGATTGTGCCAAGGAATTTCATTCAATAGCACCAAAGCCATGTGAATGTTAAAGCCTAAGTAATAGATTCGGTAATAATCAGAATTGGAATAGGTGAGTGAGAAGTACGATAAATGTGAGACGTATAGTTCATTTTGGGACGCTAAAATTGATAACATAGCGTGAAATCAGCCCATCTGCATATCCTGTTGGAATATTACTTACAATTGCAATTAAAAAATGTTTATGGGTAGGAGACTCTTAAAAAGTACGGCTTGGAATTGACCTACTTGAACAGGCCAAAAGGCGATTTAATGACAAAATTAATTTTCGCTACATTCATTATCAAGGACGAATAAGTCCATGGTCTCATGCTGCTCCTCTGGATACCAATGAGAGCTCAATCAGTATAAGCGTAAAAAAGCTTCAGTGCCCCAAAATAATTAAAACATCTATAACAAAAAACTAAGTATAACCAAAAAACGAAGTAAAACCAAAAAACGAAGTAAATCCAAAAATCCAAAAATCCAAAAAACTAAAAATCCATAGATCTTCACTAACTAATCGTATCATAGAAGTACACAATTGGTTTAACCAACCTTCACCACAAACCCAAATTGATTTCCTTTTAAATACTTCCTTACTTCCAATACATACTACTCTCCACCAGCTACCCATTTCTCATCTGGCCACGGCTACGTTCTGGTCCTAGAAAATAATCAGGCTCGTACTCACCAAAATTTCCCACTCAAAAACAATGGAATACTGTTAGTAACCCTTGGTTATTTTAGTTACTTTTAGTCTATTAACCCTATTTACTCTAATAGCTATCAATACCAAATGTCATCATACTATCAGTATCATCAATATCTGTCTTAGCCTTTTCCATACTGTTCCAATTCTCAACATCTCTATTTTACTCTAACACAATTCTCGAGCCTAACCGCGTCCTGTACATACCCTCGCCTCGGTGGCATTTACCGGTTTGATCTCTCAACATTTTTCACTATCCTTGATCCTGACCCTGCTGCTTTATAGCATTGCCATCATGCCTACTCCTGCTGAAATCATCGCTGCCCGTGCCAACGGCATTTTCGAAGACTCGTTCGTTTCCGAGTCCGATTCCGCTTCGTTTGACGACGAAAACTCCACCTTGGTGTCCTCGGTTTCTTCTGCTGTCCCTTCAATCTCTGATGAACTGGCTTTCCCTACTTTGAAGAAAGCCGGTACTGCCTCTGCCTCCACCGGCTCTGTGTCTTGGGGTCCTTCCATGAAGAGTCCTGCTGGAAATGCCACTCCTGTTCTTGCTGCTCCTAGTGCTAAATCTGGTTCGTCTACTCCTAAATTCAAGTTTTCCACTATCCAAGAAGCTTTTTCCCTTGATGTCAATGATCAGGTCAATGTTACTAAACCTGAACTTATCAAAATTCTTACTTCTATTAAGGCCGAAACTAAGACCAACATTGAATGTACCACTTCTCAACATATTAAAAAGAGAACTTTCTTAATTACTGGTAAGGCTGAAGACGTCAAACAAGCCAAGAGATTGGTCATCATGAAGTTGAGCAAGCCTCTCAGTGTTGTGTTCAAGGTTCCTTCCAAGCTTAGAAGCAGAATCATTGGTCCTCAAGGTAAGACTTTGAAACCAATTATTCAGGCTAATGACGTGAAAATCGACATTGGAAACGAAGAGTTCTCCGATGAAGATTCCCTGGACGATGATGATGAAGACTCCTTTGATAAGTATGTCAACATCACTGTGACTGGTTATGCTGAAGGTTGTGCTGCTGCTGAATCTCAAATTCTTGCCATTGTTAAAGATGAAACCAAAAACCTTTCTACCAAGGTTGCAGTTCATCCTTTGATCAAGCCTCTTGCACCTGCTGCTTTGAACGATGTTGTTGCCAAATACACTTCGTTGGATATTTCTGTTCCTGACTACAAATCATCCGGTTCCAATGTTCTTATTGTTGGTGAACGTGAGGTTGTTAAGGCTGCTAAATCTGAAATTAGACTGATCTTGGCCACTTTGGAAGCTAAAACTGTGATCGAAGAAGTCCCAATCCCTAAATTGAAACACCAATTCTTGCCTATTGACACTATTTTGAATGAAGAAAACGTTTGGATTAAGCTCCCAGAAGAAGGTGAATCTAATGTCAAGTTCATTGGTGAAAAGAAGCGTATTTCTGTGGCCCAACAGAAGGCTAAGCAAATCACTTCTCAATACAAGGTCGAAGTTTTGGATATGTCCAAGGCTCACAAGGGTAACTTGCAACATGTGAGAGCCGTTGCTTCTTTCTTAAATACCAATGGTGTGTTGAAGGAAATCGCTACTACTAACAATGTTGTTATCAACATTCCTGATAACAAAACACTTGCCAAGAAGGAACTTACTTCTATTCCAATTGAAATCATTTCCAAGGGTGATGAACCTGAGAAGGTAAAGGCAACCAAGAAGTCGATTGTCAGTGTGGTTAACAAGATCACTCCTGACCAAACCTTGGTTATTGATGATATTGATGCTTTCTTAATCAACAAGGTGCCAGAAACCATTAAAGAAATCGCCCAAGAAAACAAGATCTCTTGGGTCACCTTAGGAAACTATATTACTTTGTTCAGCCAAACATCTGAACCTGAAGAAAGCGAAGATTTCGACGACTTTACTGATTCTGATAACTCTGGATTCACCAAGGTCAACGAGGCCTTGAACAAGTTGAGAGAACTTGGTGCTAACTTGAAGACCATTGTTTTGACCGTTCCTTCAAGTGAACAATCTCATATCTCTGGTTACAAGGGTACAACCCTCAAGAACATTATTGCTGGTGCTGAACCAAACTCCATTGTCATCAAATTACACTCCAATGGCATTGAATCATCCGATGATGAAGTTTACTTACACGGTGTCAAATCCGAAGTTGAACAAGCAAAGAAGGAAATCGAACTGGTGTTGGCTGATGCTAAGGAATATGCTGATGGGTATACTAGTACTATTGCCGTTCCTTCCATTGCTTTATCTAGATTAATTGGTAAGAACGGTGCCAATTTGAATGCATTAAAGGACGAATTCGGAGTAAAGCTTGACGTATCTGAACAAGGTGAAGACAAGGAAAAGAAGACTGATATTGTTGTAGCTGGTTCCAAGAAGAACGTCGATTTGGCTAAGACCAAGATTCAACAATTGACAAAGAAATGGGCTGACGAAACTCTTGTTAGACTCAGAGTAGAAAGCCAATACCACAGAAGAATGATTGGTCCAAACAGAGTCTACATCAACAGATTGCAAGATAAATATAACGTTAAGATCAGATTCCCAAGCATTGACTTCGATGGTACTTCTACTTTCAGTGACGCTCCAAAGAGTAAGGATGAAGTCACCATCAAGGGCCCATCTAAGGGAGTTGCTAAGGCCGAAGAAGAATTAAAGGAATTACTTCAATTTGAAAAGGAAAATGGTTTCAAGGAAACAATTCAAATTCCTACCAAGGCAATTGCTAGAGTTATTGGTAAGTCAGGTGAAACCATTAATGATATTGCTGATGGTAATGGTATTGAATACAATTTCAAGAGAGATAATGAAAGTGAAGAAAAGTTAGGTTATGCTGAAGTTGAATTGACTGGTTCCAAGTCAGGATTAAAGGAAGCCGTCAAGAAGATCAAGGAAATCATTGAAGAAATTGAAAACTTCACCAGTGTGACCATTAAAGTTGATCCTAAGTACCACCGTGAATTGATCGGTAGTGGTGGATCTGCTATGAAGGAAATTATTTTGAAGGCCGGAGGTGATGACTTACCAAGAAACAAATACTTTAGATTATTGAGCATCCCTAATGAAGGAACCGGTTCCGATGAGGTTGTTTCTGAAGGTCCAAAGGATATTGTTGATAAGGTCATCAAGCAAATCAAGGAAATTGTTAGCCTTAGAGAAGCTTCAATCACCGAAGAATTTGAATTGGCTAAGGAAAAGCATAGATTTATTGTCGGACCAAGTGGATCTATTCGTCATGCCTTGCAAACTGAATTCAACGCTGTTATTGATATTCCAAGACCAAGTGATGAATCTACTACCATTAAGATTCATGGTTTACCTGAAAAGGTTCAAGCTTTGAAGGCCAAGATTGATGAATTGGTCAAGGATGATTGGAATGTTTCTATCGATGTTCCACAACAATTACATGCATTGGTTAGTGAAAGAGGAGCCATTTTCAATAAATTAAAGAGAGACTTTAAGGTTGAAGTTCAGCATGGTAACTTGACCAGACAAGCTGCCAAGTTATCTAGTGCATCCATTCCAACACCTCCAGAATCTGCATTCCCACAAGATGATGAATCTATTAAGTTCACCATTGTGGATAAGGAACAAGATGAAGAAAGTTCTCAAGTTATTCCATGGAGATTAAAGGGAGATGCCAAGGATACTGAAAAGGCTGCCAAATTCATTGAAGAAAGATTACAAAATGCTACCAATTCTACCAGTACTGGATGGTTATATTCCAAGAACCCTTCATCATTTTCCAAGATCATTGGACCTCAAGGTTCTAAGGTGAATCAAATCAGAAAGAAGTCCAACACCTTCATTACTGTTCCAAGAGCTAATGACAAAAACGGTAACTTTGTATACTTGATTGGTACTGTTGAAAACTTGGAGATTGCCCATGCTGAAATTGAAAAGTTGTTAAAGTGATTGCATAAACTAATAAAAGTATTATAGATAAGAGGCAGATGTAGTGAATACGAAATTTTGCGATAGAGAAAAGGTTATTAATTGGAGATTAATGGTCACCAAAGGATATGAAACTAGTAATTGTTAGTGTAGCATTAATCTTTGTATATGAATTGTAAGCAACGATGAGAATGTTAGAAAACACGTAATTATCATATCCATCTTTTATCACCTGTGATAAATCACTATCATTGAGACCAGCATTGTGTGAGATATATCATTGTCATTGATTTAATTCACCTGTGTTCTCGATAGGTTTCGATGGCTCTTTCCCTGGAAGACTTATAGTCCACCATGGGCTCGGGGTACCCTGCTTTTTTGGCCTTCTTCTTGGACTCCTCTGTTGAATAAGGATTATGGATGGCTTTGTCCTTTATTTCACGAAGTTCAGGCACCCATTGTCTAATAAACTCGCCATCTTTGTCAAACTTCTCACTTTGAAGGTACGGATTAAATACTCGAAAGTACGGTTGAGGGTCTACCCCTACCGAAGCACAGAACCCCCATCCTCCATTATTGGATGCAAAATCTCCATCTATCAAATTTTCGATGAAAAAGGCTTCGCCCAATCTCCAGTCCAAAAGAAGGTTTTTGCTGAAAAAACTACCCACGATCATCCGACACCGATTGTTCATATAACCAGTCTGAACCAATTGTCTCATCAGGGCATCTACAATGGGATACCCGGTGTTTCCCGAGGTCCACTTGGCAAAAGCATCTTTGTCGGCGTATTCCCATGGCATATCGACATAGTCCAACTGGAACGGACGATTCATACAAATATGAGGCCAATTACAAAGGATATGACGATAAAAGTCTCTCCAAGCAAGCTGACGAACGTATGACAACGCGTGCTTATTACCGGCATCAATCGATTGAATTGCCCCTTTTTCAATGAGCTCGTTGATGAGGGTTCTGGTGGAAATTGCACCCACTGCGAGATAACGACTAATGAACGAGGTGGGATTATTGATGTTAGTCTTGAGGTTATCATAGTTTAAAATTCGAGGAATGGCTTCGTGGAACTCCTTTAGAGGCTGGGCCAAGTCAGTGACTTTATAATGGTCATCATAGTACTGTTGGTGGGGGAACAGCCAGGGAAATGGGGGTAGTTTATAATGCTCAAACCTGGCAAAATCGCCCTTTTTCAAGCTGGAAAAATCGGGCTCAGCAAACGTCTCCAACACCTTGGGATTGGCATGGACATACGCCTTCCATGACTTGAACCAAGGAGTGAAAACAGAATATTGGGTGCCCTTCTGAGTAGCTAAACAGGTGGGATCAACCACACACTGATGATGGTAGGCAAAAACATCAAAATTAGAATTTTTCGAAAGATCAATTAATACTCGTAATTCATCCACCTCATATTCGATATTGGTAAACAAATATTTGATGTTGTGATTGATAAGAAAATCGGCCACCGTGGGTGCAAAAGCGGAGTTTCCCGAAACATTAATTACCGCAGTTGGTACAGCTACTTTTTGAAAATATTTTATCAAAACATGCAAGAGATCATACTGTAACTTAAGTTGCCATGGGCTGACACCATGTGCGGACCAGGTGTCAACACTAAATGGCCAGATAACTACCAAAGGTAACAGGAGATGCGACGCAAGATCTACTGCATGGAAAAGGGCCGGGTTGTCTAACACTCGAAAATCTCGACTAATAAGATAAGCCACGGCAGTTCCTGTAGGAGAAGCTTTGGACAACCGTTGATTTTGATTTTGATACAGTTGTTGCATCTGAAAGTACGGTTTATTTTCATCTTTCAAGTACTTCGTAAAGTGTTTTGTGGTAAGTTGATTATTGTAAGGATATTTACTGACAAAGGCCACGGCATCAAGGCGAAGCTTTTTAGTAGGAGGGGACATTAATAGATCTTGGCAATCCACAGTTTTATTAATTTGATAAGATACGGTAGGAGTTAATAAGAAAAAAATCGGGGTTATCAAATTAAAACAAAAAAAAATAGACTAACCAAATTTGTTCACTTGTTATTTTTGCTGCTGCTCCTGACATTACACTACTTATTGTCCGATTCGCACATAGTACTGCTGGACAAAGCAATGTTCTTTCACCTCACATAAAACCCTATTGTGGAAATTGCTGTTCTAATCGCCGCTGGAAATTACTGAAAATTACAAAACACAACATTTAATTTATTGTTAATTAATCCTAAACGGTGTGGCTGTCAGACGAGGTTTAAGTGCCTTACGGCATTGGAAAAAAATATGGGCTCAGTTTGCCGTGCCCAGCTTAAACTGGCGCTGAATGTGCCTCTCCATATTCATCAACGTTTTGGCAGTTCAGTTCGCCTGGTATGAGGGGGACCAAACTGCTTGGTAGATCCCTTTGACGCCGGCACCGGTTTTAGATGAGATTTATCCGGAAACCTGCACATGCCCCCTGCATAAAATAAATTAGTCACGTGAAATCACACTACAACCCCATTTCTGATAAATGAATTATTTGACCAACTAAGCGAGGAAGCCCTGGTCTTTCGTTATTCTTTTGACTTTAACGATTTATTACATGTCCGCCTATAGTAACCTAATTTGTCTATGACATCTTGGCCGATAATGTACCCACCAAAAATTTTCGCCGACATTAATTGCACTATCTCGTAAACTCGGCGCCTACGTCGCGCACGTCCAGGCACCTTGGAACGCCTCCTGTACAAACTGTGGTGCACCCCCCCCCCAAAAGAAATTCTTGGGGCATTGCATTGCGAACGGCGATGCTACGAGATGACTTAAATTCACTATATAATAGATGTTTCTGCTTAAATTATTTTGAAAGTTATCAATCATCATGGGTTTGACCGACTTCTATAAACATAATTCTTCGGAAAAAGAACCTGAAGAGACGGTGGATAATGTTTCCGAATTATCTTCTGATAAGGAAGCAGCCTTAGTTCAATTGGATCAAAATAAGAAAGAAATTGGCATTGTTTCTGCTACTTTCCTTATGCTTAATCGTATGTTGGGTGCGGGTGTGTTTTCCACTGGTTCCACCATCTTTGCTCTTTCTGGTTCTGTGGGTGGTTCTCTTATGATGTGGTTTGCTGGTACTATCATTGCCTTTTCAGGGTTATTGACTTATATGGAATTGGGTTCTGCTATTCCTAGAAATGGTGGTGAAAAGAATTATTTGGAATATATCTATAGAAAGCCTAGATTTTTGGTTACCGCCATGTATGCTGCTTATGTGTTTTTCTTGGGTTGGGCTTCAGGTAATTCCATTGTTACTGGTGAATATATTTTGAATGCTGCTGGTAAAGAAGTTACTCAATGGAATTCCAGAGGTATTGGTATTGCCGTTATTTCTTTTGCTTTCCTTATCAATGGTCTTAATGTTAGAGCCGGTTTGTTTGTAGCCAATGTTTTGGGTACTTTCAAGGTGGTTATTGTGTTATTGATTACTGTCACTGGTTGGGTTGCCTTAGGTGGTGGTATTAAAACCAATAACTTCCATCCTACTCATAACTTTGTCGATGCCTTTGCTGGTGAAAGTCCAACTGGTTTCGGTATTGTTAACGCTCTTTATAACGTTATTTGGTCTTATGTTGGTTACTCCAACGCCAATTACGCTTTGGGTGAAATTAAAAACCCTGCCAAGGTCTTGAAGGTCGCTGCTCCAACCGCTTTCATTTTCCTTGCCATCATTTATATGTTTGTTAACATTGCTTACTTTGCTGTTGTTCCAAAGGAAGAAATCGCTGATTCTGGTAGAATTTTGGCTGCTAGTTTCTTCAAGTACGCTTTTGGTGATAAAGCTGAAAAAGCTGCTTCCGTATTCGTGGCTTTATCTGCTTGGGGTAATGTTATGTCGGTTATCTTTTCTCAAGGTAGAATCATTCAATCTTTAGGTAGAGAAGGTTCTTTACCATTCTCCAGATTTTTCGCCACTTCAAAGCCTTTCAACTCTCCATTTGTTGGTTTGTTCCAACATTGGGTTGTTTGTGTCGTCACCATTGTTGCCCCACCTCCAGGTGATGCTTATAACTTTATCTTGAACTTGATTTCTTACCCATTGAATGTGGTTAACACTGCTGTTGCCGCTGGTATGTTGTACATCTATTACCAAAGATATAAGGGATTGAGAGAATGGAATCCTCCTATCAAGGCTTCCGTTCCTGTCGTTGCCTTCTTCTTCTTGTCATCTCTTTACTTGATTGTGGCTCCTTACATTCCTCCAGTTCACGGTCAAAAAGTTTACAACAGTTTACCTTACTATATCCATTCAGTTGTTACTTGGGGTATTTTCGGTGTTGGTTTTGCTTATTGGATCGTTTGGGTTAAGGTCTTACCAAGAATTGGTGGTTACACTTTGGTGGTTAAGGAAGTTCTTGGTGAGGATGGTTTCTGGAGAAACAAATTCTACAAAATTGCCAATGATGGTTCTAACTCCGAAATTGTCGAACATGATCAAGCTACTGATCTTGATATTCCAGAGTACCGCAGTGGGGATTTGGAACATGAACATGTTACTGAAGACGACGTTAAAAATAAATCCCATTAAATGCATAAAAAAAATAATCAAGATAAAACCAATTTGATTCTCTCTTGGTTTTATGACTTTTTTTCCTAGTTAAAAAGTCCATTTATATTTATTTCCATATATTTTGATAGACCCAGGTTAAGATGTTGATATTATTCAACTGATGTTGATTTCTATACCTTAGCTAATTTTTGTTTATGTTCAACAGATATTCACTTCAATACATAATTAATGATAGCTTAATGTAAATACAAATTAATCGCTCAAATCCACAGTTTTATGGTTAATAAATTAAGCTTTTTAATGAATCAGATGGCTATAATGCCGTGAAGTATTATAAGGAAATAGGAGTCTAGATGGAATTATTAGAGTTTTAGGGTAAACCCGGAAAACGAGGAGCTCGGTAATAGGGATTGGTAACAGGAGTTGATCTCGATAAAGTTTATTCTTATGGATGGGTAAGAACACATTGAGTTGATGCTCACACACTTTCACTACATGTTTTCACCTTCCCTTTTCACCTACCCTTTTTACCTTCCCTTTCCTTCCCTTTCCTTCCCTTTCCTTCCCTTTTCCATTCTCTACTTACAACCTTCTCATTATTTATTCGTGGTGGACAGTGCCCATCTATTTACAGTATTATACACCTAAACCTCTTGTCTATAAGACTTCGGAGTACTCAGATTTTATGTCTGTGAGACTTTGGAGTATGCAATGGAGACCAGATACCTCTGACCGAATCATTAATGGATAAAACCTTGTGATTGAATTTGAACAACTCATTACCACTTCTCTGGCTAAATTCATCTATCTTGGCAAGAATTTGACTGGCATTTAAGTTGGCCACCTCAACAGTCTTGACACTATCGTTGTTGTAATGAAATGACAATGTAGGATGGCCGTTTCTTTTGACAATATCAAAGAAAACTCCCTTCTTTTGATTGGCTAACTGATTCAATTTTCCTGATTTCAACAATTCACGGAGCCCGGTGGAAGAGCCTCCCCAGTTACAGTACTGCAAGGAGATCCTGTGGCATGGGGTGACATAGGCACCTATACCGTTAAGTGCTATCGAAGTCTTTGCTATGGCTTTAACTGGCATATTGGTGGTGGTGGTGATAGTCTGAAAAATTTCTTTGATGTTTGCAAGGTCGTGCGCGGGTGGAGTCTGCTTTGGTGTAACAGTTTTACAATCTTCCACGAGATAAATTGAAATATTTCAAAAAGGTAAGCTGGTTAACGATCTGTAGTTTCGAAGTGGGGAAAGCTTGGAAGGTAATGAAAATACTCTTGAGGTGTTTGATGAAAATTTGTCTTCGCATTCAAAGCTGTGATGCTGAGACTAATTCAAAAATAATATTTTGCACTAAGATACCAATCCAAAGTGATACAAGAGTATTTAAATCAAATGGTGATGACTACATCCAAAGAGAGGTTTGCGGATGAGTATTAATTGACAGTATGATTATATCTTGAATTTTTTGTTTTTTTTCTAATTTTTCAAATTTTAAGTAATCCTCTATCACAATAATCAAAGTATTAGACTAAATTGAAAAATCAGGTCTCGTTTTAACTACACTCTCTGATGTGGATATCTTTGTCAATTTTCAATTAAATTCCATTTTTAAAGCGGATGGATGGGTTAATTGAGTGCACCATCTTTTTTGTTAGCTAAATTGACTGTCAAGAATTTTTTTTATTGCAAATCCGTGTATTATAATCTATCTACTAGTCTTATGCCAGTTATCTAATGATAACCTAGAAGAGGGAAATTATATACGTTAGTTCAGCAGTGGA